>JACVVK020000496.1:250000-270000 GCA_018292915.2 Batillaria attramentaria | reverse complement strand
GGTTACGTTTGGGACAACCAAGGTGTTGGTTCAGTTACTGGTTTCTTACGATGTTTTAAACAACGAGTTATTGATTGCCAGTGGCAGAACTGGAACAGTCGTGAGAATGGCAGTGACAGATAATTATAGTTTCTATAGGAATGTTAAAACAACTCTCAATTATGAGCGTTACTTGGATCAGCCATTGAATGAATTTATTAGAAATATTTTGATTCGTTTTAGATTTGGCATCTCAGAAATTTCCCTTCACACTTCCAGGTTTGTGCCACTGACTGACCGCAACTTGGCTTGTCCACTTTGTGGTGTACCCAGGGAGGATGAAGTGCACTTTGTACTGTGCTGTCCTGTGTTAGCTGAACTCAGAAAACAATCCATACCAAAAAATATATTACATACCTCGTCACCTAATACCTTCAGACTTGCCGTGCTGATATAATGTGCAAATGACAAAGTCATGCAACGTTTTGCAACTTATTTGTATAAGGCGTTTAAACGTAGAGATACTATTCTCACTTAATTATGTCTGTTGTTTAGTGCAGTACTGATGGACGTGTGCATATACCACTGTGATTATGTGTCAGTCTTGCCGTGTTCATGTATTGTCATACCCACAAACGTCTGCATGGGCCCAAATAGCCTAACAAATAATTCAATTCAATTCAATTCAATTCAATTCTCTCTCTCTCTCTCTCTCTCTCTCTCTCTCTCTCTCTCTCTCTCTCTGTGACACATGAGTTACAGGCATTGTCAATCAATCGTTGTTGATCATCATTGGTAAGTCAGTGACATAGTGTTGGCATCGTCGCTGTTGCTGTCAGTTGTTGGTGGTGGTGGCTGGTTTGTTGGTGGTGGTGGTGGTGGTGGCTGGTTTGGTGGTGGTGGTGGTGGTGGTGTTTGCTTTGCTGTATTTTTCACAGACTGTGCTCCACATCGCCGGTGTCGTCAGTGTTATTTATTTTCATCACTGACGCGGGACATCAACTATCACCAGCTGGGTGCTGCAGCGGGAAATCAAAAGCAGTCTGTCGCCGGCCTCCACCTTATCGTCAGTGAGCCCGGCATCATCATCAACCTGCGCCCTGCCCGGCAACCAGACCACGACCCTCCGCTCTAGGCCGTGTACACTTCCCACTACTGCCACCGTCACTCTGTCACTGTCAGCCAGCGCCACGTCACACACGTCTCTCTCCCACCTCGCCACACCGTCTCTCATCCGTCCAATAACTCCCACCGGGAGGCCGGCAGAGCGAAGGCCGCGCACCACACCACAGGCTTGTGACGTCACCTGACCTCTGACGTCTCTCGTCTCCTCACGAAGCTCTTCACTACGCGTCACCACGAGGACGTCACGGTACTGGAGACGCGGGGGACTGGTGGTTGTGCCGACACTGGTGGGGTTGATGTTGGCACCTGCCGTCAGACAACGACAACACATAAAACACGTGCTGATCACGTGATATCTACGTGCATAACTCGTATCAACCTTACTCACTATGCACGGTCAGAAAACGGAATGATGTTGTGTGTCCACGTATGATGAACACGTACAGTGAGTAATGAAGATTTCTTCTTTATTTCTTTATTCACAGGAGAGGAAGGCTCGGGGGGGGGGGGGGGGGGGTGCTTGTTTACTTGGTTGGTTGTCTCCTCGGCTCCTTTGAAGAGAAAAGGACGGAGGGGTTAAACTTGATATAGGGAGTGAAGCTGTTTGATGTAAATACATAATGTGTGAACTGATACAACGTTTGTATATACAAATTAATGCAATGCTCTGTTCTTGGTACCTGAAAGGACAGCCACAACACACACATACCCGTCACACCCACATGGAGGTCCTCCGTCAACACTCGCGCCACCATCGCTCCACATCTCCAGCACTCCACGGGCCATCGTCCGCTGTGGTCCCCGCCTTCATGACGTAACCGGATGACGCGGGGCCCGTCACTGGGAGAAGGCGTGCCGCTGTCACTGTAGTTGTGGATGTCACTAAAGCTGCTGATTCCCCTCGCCACTTCTCTAACAACAGCCGGACATGATCTTAGGGGCACCGTGAGCGGCTCGGCCTGTAGTTCTGTAGGGATGTCGGTGTTGTCCACACGAGCGGCCCAGAGAGAGAGGCGCGGTCCACAGGCTGCCAGCAGTTCTCTCACCAGTCTCCGTGTGGCCTCGCCGAGTATCCTGTTACAGAGAACGGGGAGGGAGTCACGACACTTGTATCGACCACTGTCGTTTACTTGTTGTCAGGGACTGTACACTATCGTTATGTACATCACGATCAATAGACAGCACTTGTAGCAGAGTGAAAGTCACATAGTTAGTACTATATTAGTGAGATGAGTTATTATTAGTTACATGCGTGGTGTTAGTATTAGTTAATTAGTATTAGTGTTAATTAGTTTACTTTAAATGATAAGAATCTGAAGCGGTATATAAGTATAGTGTATAAAGAAGTACAAGTGATAAGTCAGTACACACACACACACACACACACACACACACACACACACACACACACACACACACACACACCACACACACACACACACACACACACACACACACAGAGCCACACACACACACACACACACACACACACACACACACACACACACACACAGCATTGCACAAAGCCCAGCACAGCTCACACAGCTAGAAACATGTGCATCACACATCAGTGGTATTCATTCAAGCATGACGGTGACTGGCAGTAGATTTAGACAGAGTAAACCGGTCTTGCCTTTCTTTTGCTCCACAGACAGCATGCTTTCTGCATCTTGAGATGTAATCACTGTACTAGTACTCACTGATACAGCATACTGAGTATCAGCTCTGTATACCATTCGAGTCACAGCCTGCTTCAGGAAAGGTCCTGCTGTCATGAACCACCTGAACTGATTTTGTTGTAACTTCTTGTTCCACAAATAACGTATGTGCCACTGTACCAAATGTACGAAATTGTCAATAAAGCAATGTTCAACTGTATCTTTAGTACTATTGTAATTATCAATGATTTTATATACACTGTCATCAAATTTATTGTCATAAGACTGATCATTGTACATGGGATTGTTTGTAACTTGTATTTTGTAACTGTTCAAAAGTTCATTTGTAACTGTTAGTCTAGACACTGATTACTTGACTTTATATTTCAGGGTTTGAACTTGAACGTGAACGTGAACGTAAAAGTGAACGTGAACACGAACGTGATCATGATGAAAATGTTATGCTAATGGTCCCGACTTCACCTTTTAAAGATCAGCTTACAACTGTTCTCCAAGCCTTGAGCTGAACCCTTTGTGTGTCCAGTCTGCGCATGTTAGCTATCCGCCACTACACACACCCCGCTACACACTTCCGGCGACATAAGACGTACGAGTAACAAGCATTACGAGAGGGGAGATAAATAATGGTTTCACAACTTCGGTTGTGAACCTTGTCTAGCGTTTATAGGAAACAGTCAAGTTGTCTGGTCAGTCCATCACTGAAAGGAGCCAATCATCGATACGCGCTTCATTTCACAGGGAAAACGAAAATCCTGACGTCAGCCGTGATCACGTGTCACAACTGATGTACAGACTTCAATATAAGTCAAGGACCACCTTGACAGACAGGTCTAATTTTTAAGAATTCACAAAAAAACTTGATAGAGATCAAGGAATCTTTCAATTTTTTTTGCTGTGAAAGTGTTAAAGGGTTAACAATGCATCCTGCAAAGCTTGCTGAAGCTGAAAAACCACCATGTGCTGCACGGACATCTTCCAGGAATTTTAGCCAAATTTGCAAGTGGTCCTTGACATGTTGAAGTCTGTAGATAGCATCACGTATGCGTACACGATATGGTGGTGTGGCTCAGCAGAAAAAAAATTGTGCCTCCAATCTTAGACATTGACAGAGATTTGATAACAGGATAACATAACCACTGTTACAATACTTGGATGGAGTAAAGTGAGGGAGAGAACCAGGATATGTGCGGCACCAAGGCCAAACCACAGTTGTCGTTCTTTACATGCCAACCCATTCAGGATTATCACTGGTTGGAGGGATGGGGAATGTTCTGGAGTTTAACGTCCTTTTCCACCGCGTATGGTTGATAGCAAAGGCGGGGCAACGAGAAAAATGCCAGCACAAATATTCGGCTCCAGCCGGGATTCGAACTCACGACCCGAGCATTTAAAGTCCAACGCTCTACATGTCGGCTATCCCGGCTCCCTGCAACGATTATCACAGGTGTAAAGAGTAGGTTAAATTAGCAATAACATTTCTCCGGAGAAATATATCGCAAATAAACAGGTTTTTGTTGAGAAACCAGCACGTGTTGCAGGAACAGGCTGTTGTCATGACGAGTGACGACACAACTATCACTCCATTAATAAACTCTACATCATCGTCTTGTTGGTGAAGAAGACTTGATCAAAAATGATTCATGTTTTGTCATGTCCACGTACCGTCCCTGTCACGTTATGGGTAACACAAGTGTAGCGTGACATTTTACCTATATCTTGTCATCTGCCACACCTACACGTGCAGTACTGTAGTCACCTACCTGTCTGTAAAGTTGGCCTCGTCTATCAGCACGTGAAGCTGTTGTCCCCGTGTTGTCGGCACCAGTGACTGAAGTGTCTGAAGCGCCGCCTCCACATCTCCAGGCCGGTTGTACAGGTCATACTGCAGGAAGTGCACGGCGGCGGCCGCTTGTTGTGTTGTGGGGTCTGCCTGCAGGGTCATCACCAGCTGCTGCTGTATCAGGCGTGACGCCGCAAGGCTGTAAGGATAGAGACTGAGTACAACCACAGGATGTCCCTGACGCGCCCCGACCAGCCCCTTCACGACCAGCACTACAGTCTTGCCGGTGCCCGGGGGGCCGGTCAGACAGACGTGTGCTGGTGATCTGGTGAGCAGGTCGAGTTGCCCGGGGGTGAGGACGAGAAGCGCAAGTCGCCGGCCGAGTTCTGACACGGCCTCCCCCAGTGTCCGCACCTCCACGCGCGGGGGGATGACGCAGTGAACACGGACTGTTGTTGCCGGGCCCACAAACCTGTCAACATACAGAAAAGGCAAACAAGTGTTGTTGTTGTTGTTGTTGTTGTTACAGTTTGTTTTTAAATTGCACTTATTTCAATTGTTTACAGTATGTTTGTTCAGTGAAACAAAAATGAAATATTTTTTTTATAAATGTTTATAACGAAAAGAACTACACTGTGCATGTATATGAAAGATTGTAATGCATAGTAACAACAACAACAATAATAATAATATGCACAGTAATAATGATAATAATAATAATAATTTTTAAGGTATGAAGCGTTGTGCACTCATATGCCCCGTATCGACAAAATACTGTTGTTGTTGTTGTTGTTGTTGTTGTATGAATTGCGAGAAAAACTATAAGGGACATTATCCTATTTTGGATGAATGCTGCTGCTGCTGCTGCTATTAGTACTACTACTACTACTACTACTACTACTACTACTACCACTACTACTACTACTACTACTACTCTGCTGCTGCTGCTATTAGTATTACTACTACTATTACTACTACTACTACCACTACTACTGCTACTACTACTACTACTACTACTACTACTTGTAACTGTACAATGAAAGTAATCTGTATTCAAACACGTATATACTTTGTACAGTCAACTAACCGCGTTTCCTGCTTCAGCACAAACTAACTAACGCCTGGAATATTGTATGATAGGCTTCCTCACCTGCTGACAAGTGTTTCATACAGATCACGTGACATTGTGGGGTCCGTTCTACACGCCACGCGCTGTGTCCACCAACTGTCCAGTTTCCCGAGTACAGCGGCGTCCACGTGCCAGGGCGTGGTGCGGTCAGACATGACGTCACTACACACACACAGCGCCACGGCCGCTCTCACGTCTGGAGCACCCACACACCCACACACCCGCTGAAAAACGGAGCGTATTCATCGTCACGTGACAGTTTACACTCAAAAGCAAATGGCTGACTGGGTGATGAGGTCAACATGTGTAGAGTAAACATACAAGTCAAGGTGGCCTTTAAATAAAGTCTCAATTCGTGACAAAAGGGATATTTTTGTATGAATGAATGAATACACTAAACCCGTGCATTTGACACTTGACAAGATTTAACATAACGGGACGCGTGTCAGCATAATAACTATTTGCTTTGCTTCGAAGGCTGTGGGTGTCTGGTCTATTTATAGAAACTCTTACGGACATGTTCATACATGAAAAGCAGGGCACTTTGAAAGGAAACTGTGTTTCTGTAATACAGTGTAACAGGAGCGTGCTCGTCTGAACGGTGTACAGGGTACAGGTGACATTCTACGAAATTAAAAAAAAAAAAAAAAAAAAGAGTCACTTGGTATGTGTCAACCTCCGTTGTGTACAATAAAGTACATGTATGATGATAAATTGTGCAGACAAAGAGAGTTTCTGACCTGTGCCAGCTGACTGTCTCCATCCAACACGTGCTGTAGCTGCGTCCTGCTGATGTAGGGCAGGATCAGCGTTTTGCGGACACTCACTCCCGGCGCCACGTCACTCATCACGTGATTCACAACCCTCTCACACTTGTCCAGCTGTTTCACGGCCTTGCTGACCTTGTCGGCCACAGCTTTGTCTGTTGGGTTGTTGCCATGGATACCCACTGACTTGATCTCCCCGAGCAGGACGCCGTATTTGCGGTGTATGACAATGACGTCAAAGTCGCCCTCTCGCTGTGTGGCGGGAAGATCCCCGGGTAGCGGGAACTGAGCAGCGTGGGTAGCATCCAGCTTCTTCAGGTAGTCAGTGAAGTCTAGTGACGACATCACAAACATGGCTTCCTGTCGCTGCTCTCCTAGCGTCTGTAGACAGTACAGCACGTGCTGCTGAGCGAAATCGTCACGTGAGTCGGTTTCCTGCACGTTGATTGGCTGAGCGACTGGATGCTGCTCTCGGGTCCACAGACTGTGGTCAGTTTGCGGTATGTTGATTGGCTGGGTAATGGGGACATATTCCCGTGTCCACATGCTGTATGCTGAGTGACTTGGTGTTGCATGAGACGTGTGTTGACCTGTTTCTTGACATGTCTTCCTAGCTGTCTGTAGGGACGGCTTCTGGTCTCTCTTTGTCGTAGTCAGCTCAGTACAGTTATACTCCCGGCTCCACATTCTATGTGATAAGTGTTGTCCCATCGCGCTAGGACTATTGCCTGGAGGTGAGACCGTGACAATCGGACGACTGACTGACGTCACAAATCCCGGTAAAGGTCGCAACACCAGGGCCGGTTGCCCGGCAACAGTGTCTCTATCATACGGCACACGGTTCATGATGCAGGGCGGTACACAGTAAGTGCGGGTGTCAAGGTCACGGTATAGTGACGTCACCACGCGTCTCCACTCATTCTCCAAAGTCTGTCCCGTGGCCACTGAGCTTGAGGTGGTGACTGGGGTACTGGCTGCTGGTGAGGTGGCGACCGGGGAAAGTAGTGCCGTTGAGCCGGTGACCGTGGCTGGGCGAGTGTGTCCAGTTTCCACATCTGATGCTGGAAGTGTTTCCCACATGTTTATCCCGGTCAAGACGTCACGAGTTGTCAACTGGCATTACATTACATATAGCGGATCCAGACAATGTAAGCACTTTGTGCACTGTCTGTGGTGAAGGTTTACAGACTGAGTGAGAGTCACGTGGTTAAGTCAGATTCCTGCTGGATTTGTGGATGCTCTATTCATATTGTCGGTACCACGCATGACCTCTGTTTGGCTGACACGTGTTTTTCTTGTCCTGGCTGTAGAAATGCAGTGTTTCCTGGCGCCATATTGTGGTTTGATGTGCCGGGTAAACATGAAGACAAAGAGACATCAGGAAACTGTTATTAGTGCATATACAGGTAAACATAGAGACAGACATCAGAAAACTGTTATTTGTGTACAGACAGGTAAACACGAAAACAAAGAGACATCAGGGGGGCTGTTATTTGTTTATAGACAGGTAAACACGAAGACAAAGAGACATCAGACAACTGTTATTTGTGTATAGACAGGTAAACACGATGACAAAGAGACACCAGGAAACTGTTATTTGTGTATGGACAGGTAAACCGTTACACCATCCGTTCATCGAACGGTCATAACTGAGGTTCTATCTGCAACAGGAAATATTTAAAAGGGAAACATAAACACAAGCTAGGACGAGGTTTGGAACACACACACACACACACACACACACACACACACACACACACACACACACACACACACACACACACACACACACACACACACTTGGTGGGGAGGGGGGGGGGCAAAATATACGCAGTATACGTTAGCTACATGCATGTCTTTCAGTTTCCGTACATGTCAGGACAAATGGTAATGTACCGACAGTACAAGTATACTGAGCTGCTTTCTGGGACAAACAGTTCGTCATTGGGAAAACCACACACACACACATACACACACACACACACACACACACACACACACACACACACACACACACACACACACACACACACACACACGCGCGCGCGCGCGCGCGCGCGCGCGCGCGCACGCACTTATTCACATAGCCCGGCTAACAAACTTCGCGCAGTCTAGTAACTCAAGGTGTATGTCTCGGTTGGAGAAAGACACTTGTATAAATTTATCTTATAAAAAATGAACACTGTTGACAATCGTTTTACCCGTCGCCGCCAAAACACTGATAAGAGACGCTCGATCTGTTGTAAAGCAAATACTCTGTAACTGGGTCATCAAGTGTTTGTTTGGGGCCTCTCTCTCTCTCTCTCTCTCACACACACACACACACACACACACACACACACACACACACACACACACACACGCGCGCGCGCGCGCGCACGCACGCACGCACGCACTTATTCACATAGCCCGGCTAACAAACTTCGCACAGTCTAGTAACTCAAGGTGTATGTCTCGGGGGGAGAAAGACACTTGTATTTATCTTATAAAAACTGAACACTGTTGACAATGGTTTTACCCGTCGTCGCCAAACACTGGTAAGAGACGCTCGATCTGCAACTACTCTGTTACTGGGTCATCAAGTGTTTGTTTGGGGCCTCTCTCTCTCTCTCTCTCTCTCTCTCTCTCTCTCTCTCTCTCACACACACACACACACACACACACACACACACACCCTGACTGTACTGATGTAGGAAGTGACATTAAGTGTTTTGCTGTTTTTTAAATTCAGTAGAGAGATAATGTTACTGACATACTCATAGGAAGTAACTGACGTGTATATCTGAAAGGAACAATATCGAGTCAGTGCAGCTGATTAGATCACAAGTAGAATGACCTGTCGTATTAGTCATATAATACATACAATTGTGTCAGTACTACTATAGCTAGCAATAGCCAATGACATTTCTCTTTACCTTTCACGGACATCAGACATCACGAGGCGGAAGCTGAGTGACCAACGCGTCTCCCTCTAACCTCCATCTGTATAGGACCAATGTCCATGACAATATGGCGGGCTTGTTGTTGCAAGAAGGAAGTCAAATATATCGGCACATATTCGTCTGACTAGACCCGTGAATTTCAAGTTGTTGGGAGGCCGATCGATACGTCACTAGCTGGGCGGGTCAGAGGGCAGCTTGTGCAAACCATGCACAGTAAAACACTGCAGATAAGATTGATCCGAGTTCAGTGGTACGAGAAGTGTGTTTAGAAGGTCGGGTGTCTACAGTTCTGTGTGTGTGTGTGTGTGTGTGTGTGTGTGTGTGTGTGTGTGTGTGCGCGTGCGTGCGTGCGTGCGTGGGTATGTGTGTGTGTGTGTGTGTGTGTGTGTGTGTGTGTGTGTGTGTGTGTGCGTGCGAGAGAGAGAGAAAGTGTGTGTGTGTGTGTGTGTGTGTGTGTGTGTGTGTGCGTGTGTGTGTGTGCGTGCGTGTGTGTGTGCGTGCGTGAGTGTGTGCGTGCGTGAGTGTGTGCGTGCGTGAGTGTGTGTGTGTGTGTCTGTGTCTGTGTGCGTGTGTGCGTGTGTCTGTGTGCGTGTGTGTGTGTGTGTGTGTGTGTGTTTCTGTGTGTGTGTGTGTGTTTCTGTGTGTGTGTGTGTGTGTGTGTGTGTGTGTGTGTGTGTCTGAGAGTGTCTGTGTGTGTGTGTGTGTGTGTGTGTGTGTGTGTGTGTGTGTGTGTGTGTGTGTGTGTGTGTGTGTGAAAAGACTTATTTATAAACCGTGACTGGGTCTTTTTTCAGTTTTAAATGTATGTTGCAGTCCTAGTTGTGATAAAGCCGTTTTCTTTGACAAACTACATGTAGCATACAAGACGGCGCTTCACTACAGTTACAAACAACTGAAACCACATCAGTTAGTGTTACCTCATTTCAACATCCCATATTGTTTGTATTTCTTTTCTTTTCACGTTTGAATATATATAGAGAGAGTAAACACACATATAGTTATAGGCACGCCGCAAACATGCTTAAAAATGATAAGTTATTGAATATATATACAGAGTAAACACACATATAGTTACAGAAACACGGCGAACATACTACTAGTAAACAGATAAGTATCCCCCCCCCCCCCCTTTCCACACACACACATACACCCCTAAACAGGCAAAGCAGAAAAAAGAAATTGATCACACACACACACACACACACACACACACACACACACACACACACACACACACACACACACACACACACACACACACACACACACACCTAAAAAGACAAAGCAGAAAAAGAGACTTAAGCCAAAGGAAAAAAACTCCAAAGGCCGCCATCACCATCAGAAAGGATAAAAACAATATGGATTTGGTTACGTTTGGGACAACCAAGGTGTTGGTTCAGTTACTGGTTTCTTACGATGTTTTAAACAACGAGTTATTGATTGCCAGTGGCAGAACTGGAACAGTCGTGAGAATGGCAGTGACAGATAATTATAGATTCTATAGGAATTTGAAAACAACTTTCAATTATGAGCGTTATTTGAATCAGCCAATGGATACGTTTATTAGAAATATTTTGATTCGTTTTAGATTTGGCATCTCAGAAATTTCCCTTCACACTTCAGGTTTGTGCCACTGACTGACTGCAACTTGGCTTGTCCACTTTGTGGTGTACCCAGGGAGGATGAAGTGCACTTTGTGGTGTACCCAGGGAGGATGAAGTGCACTTTGTACTGTGCTGTCCTGTGTTAGCTGAACCCAGAAAACAATTCAAATACAAAAAAACAAATATACCTCATCACCTAATACCTTCAGACTTGCCCTCCTAATGTCGTGTGCAAATGACAAAGTCATGCAACGTTTTGCAACTTAAGGCGTTTAAACGTAGAGATACAATTCTCACTTAATTATGTTTGTTGTTTATTGCAGTACTGATGGACGTGTGCATATGCCACTGTGATTATGTGTCAACCTTGCCGTGTCCATGTATGTTCACACGCACCAACCTTTGGATGGGCCCAATGGCATACCAAATAAAATCATTCAATTCAATTCAATTCAATTCTCTCTCTCTCTCTCTCTCTCTCTCTCTCTCTCTCTCTCTCTCTCTCTCTGTGACACATGAGTTACAGGCATTGTCAATCGTTGTTGATCATCATTGGTAAGTCAGTGACATAGTGTTGGCATCGTCGCTGTTGCTGTCAGTTGTTGTTGGTGGTGGCTGGTTTGGTGGTGGTGGTGGTGGTGGTGGTGGTGGTGGTGTTTGCTTTGCTGTATTTTTCACAGACTGTGCTCCACATTGACCGTGACATCAGTGTTATTTATTTTCATCACGCGGGACATCAACTATCACCAGCTGGGTGCTGCAGCGGGAAATCAAAACCACTCTGTCGAGCGCCTCCACAATATCGTCAGTGACCCCGGCATCATCATCAGCCTGCCTTCTGCCCGGCATCCAGACCACGACCCTCCGCTCTAAGCCGGCTACACCTCCCGATAATGCCACCGTCACTCTGTCACTGTCAGCCAGCGCCACGTCACACACGTCTCTCTCCCACCTCGCCACATCGTCTGTCCATCCAATAACTCCCACCGGGAGGCCGGCAGAGCGAAGGCCGCGCACCACACCACAGGCTTGTGACGTCACCTGACCTCTGACGTCTCTCGTCTCCTCACGAAGCTCTTCACTACGCGTCACCACGAGGACGTCACGGTACTGGAGACGCGGGGGACTGGTGGTTGTGCCGACACTGGTGGGGTTGATGTTGGCACCTGCCGTCAGACAACGACAACACATAAAACACGTGCTGATCACGTGATATCTACGTGTATGACTCGTACCAACCATACTCACTGTGCGCGGTCAGAAAACGGAATGATGTTGTGTGTCCACGTATGGTGAATATGTACAATGAGTAATGAAGATTTCTTTCTTTACTCACAGGAGAGGAAGGAGGAGGAGTGCTTGTTTACTTGGTTGGTTGTCTCCTCGGCTCCTTGGGCGAGAAAGGGACGGAGGGGTTAAACTTGATAACGAGGGGAGTGAAGCTGTTTGATGATTTAATTGCAAAATGTGTGAACTGATACGGTCTATAAATGCAAAGCTCTGTTCTTGGTACCTCAAAGGACAGCCACAACACACACATACCCGTCACACCCACATGGAGGTCCTCCGTCAACACTCGCGCCACCATCGCTCCACATCTCCAGCACTCCACGGGCCATCGTCCGCTGTGGTCCCCGCCTTCATGACGTAACCGGATGACCCGGGGCCCGTCACTGGGGGAAGGCGTGCCGCTGTCACTGTAGTTGTGGACGCCACTAAAGCTGCTGACTGCCCTCGCCACTTCTCTAACAACAGCCGGACATGATCTTAGGGGCACCGTGAGCGGCTCGGCCTGTAGTTCTGTAGGGATGTCGGTGTTCTCCACACGAGCGGCCCAGAGAGAGAGGCGCGGTCCACAGGCTGCCAGCAGTTCTCTCACCAGTCTCTGTGTGGCCGGGCCGACGTTCCTGTTACAGAGAACGGGGAGGGAGTCACGACACTTGTATCGACCACTGTCGTTTACTTTTTGTCAGGGACTGTACACTATCGTTATGTACATCACGATCAATAGACAGCACTTGTAGCAGAGTGAAAGTCACATAGTTAGTACTATATTAGTGAGATGAGTTATTATTAGTTACATGCGTGGTATTAGTATTAGTTAATTAGTATTAGTGTTAATTAGTTTACTTTAAATGATAAGAATCTGAAGCGGTATATAAGTATAGTGTATAAAGAAGTACAAGTGATAAGTCAGTACACACACACACACACACACACACACACACACACACACACACACACACACACACACACACACACACACACACACACATCATTGCACAAAGCCCAGCACAGCTCACATAGCTAGAAACATGTGCATCACACATCAGTAGTATTCATTCAAGCATGACGGTGACTGGCAGTAGATTTATGAAAGACAGAGTAAACCGGTCTTGCCTTTCTTTTGCTCCACAGATGGCAAGCTTTCTGCATCTTGAGATGTAATCACTGTACTAGTACTCACTGATACAGCATACTGAGTATCAGCTCTGTATACCATTCGAGTCACAGCCTGCTTCAGGAAAGGTTCTGCTGTCATGAACCACCTGAACTGATTTTGTTGTAACTTCTTGTTCCACAAATAACGTATGTGCCACTGTACCAAATGTACTAAATTGTCAATAAAGCAATGTTCAACTGTATCTTTAGTACTATTGTAATTATGAATGATTTTATATACACTGTCATCAAATTTATTGTCATAAGACTGATCATTGTACATGGGATTGTTTGTAACTTGTATTTTGTAACTGTTCAAAAGTTCAGTTGTAACTTTTAGTCTAGACACTGATTACTTGACTTTATATTTCAGGGTTTTAACTTGAACGTGAACTTGAACGTGAACGTAAAAGTGAACGTGAACATGAACGTGATCATGATGTAATGAAGATGTTATGCTAATGGTCCCGACTTCACCATTTAAAGATCAGCTTACAACTGTTCTCCAAGCCTTGAGTTGAACCCTTTGTGTGTCCAGTCTGCGCATGTTAGCTATCCGCCACTACACACACCCCGCTACACACTTCCGGCGACATAAGACGTACGAGTAACAATCATTACGACAGGGGAGATAAATAATGGTTTTACAACTTCGATTGTGAACCTTGTCTAGTGTTTATAGGAAACAGTCAAGTTGTCTGGTCAGTCGATCACTGAAAGGAGCCAAACATCGATACTCGCTTCATTTCACAGGGAAAACGAAAATCCTAACGTCAGCCGTGATCACGTGTCACAACTGATGTACAGACTTCAATATAAGTCAAGGACCACCTTGACAGACAGGTCTAATTTTTAAGAATTCACAAAAAATAGAGATCAAGGAATCTTTCAATTTTTTTTGCTGTGAAAGTGTTAAAGGGTTAACAATGCATCCTGCAAAGCTTGCTGAAGCTGAAAAACCACCATGTGCTGCACGGACATCTTCCAGGAATTTTAGCCAAATTTGCAAGTGGTCCTTGACATGTTGAAGTCTGTAGCATCACGTATGCGTACACGATATGGTGGTGTGGCTCAACAGAAAAAAAAATGTGTGCCTCCAATCTTAGACATTGACAGAGATTTGATAACAGGATAACATAACCACTGTTTGTCACGACCCGCTTCGGGTCTTTATGGCAAGAGGGTGGTGGCGGAAGCTGTGGTCCAGCCATATCAATAAATGTATCCGCTGCGGCGGAGTTCTTACCCTTGTTGCTGTGTTTTCTGTTGCACGGGTGGATGGTTAACCGTTAGGTTGTGTGATGCACGGGTGGTTGCTTAAGCTGTGCATTCCGGGTAGATCGGTTCGCACTGGCTGTGCGGTTTCTAGAACGTTCGAGTAAACCCCCTTTTCCGACCGGTAGGCTAGGGTCCCTGGCATTCTCCCGCTATCCTTGCAAGGGGCCACTTCATTGTGGGGGCTCAGTTCAACGCTGAGGAAATCAGTTTCGCCGACTGATTTGTTAGGCTGTTCAGTCAGCCGGGTTGCAGCGCCGAGGGTATTTTCGACGCTGGTTGCCGTGGGCCGGACGGGTAGGTTGTTAATTACCTAGGTGGTCCGTAATTCAGTGCGCCGCTCTGGGTGCGTGTAGCGGGCGGGGCGTGAGTCAGCCGTGTGTGGTCGGGGTGGGGTGTGGGCTACCCGGGGTCCAGTGCACCAGTGTGTTTGGCGTGTTGTTTTGTCTGTATGTTTAGTTAGGTGTAAATCGTTGGTTGTTATTCCTAGCCTAATTATTGAATCATTTTAATTACAAACACATAGGCCAACTGTCTGTTAAGTTTGTATTGGCAGGAGGGAACTACGGGGTCGACAAATGCGTATCGATAACGGGGGGTAGGTGGGGACTACAGTTCCGGAACAACGGACTGACTTTGGCCTTTAGGCCTTTCTTTCCATTCTGTTCCCTTCTCCTCTCATCTCGGACGTCCCCTACCGCTCGTCATCGAGGTCTGCGACTCCGCCCAGGAGCACCACCTTCAGCGGCGCTGGGACGGGTACTGAGCACGGGCCGAGCAAGTTCGCCACGGCTTGTCACCGGGGAGGCTGTCGACGCACGACGTGGGATTGGAGCACAGAGAGACGGACGGACGACACCGGCAAGAGGCCGCTGCCAAGGCCGTGTGACAATTTCAGGGAAGTCAGTGTTCCCCTCCTTCCGAGACCCCTGTCTGTGTCGTGCGCTGCTGTCGCCCCCCCCCCCCCCCCCCCCCGGTCCCTCTTGCCCTGCTCCGAGCCTAGAGTGTATCCCTTCACCCGCGTAGACGGGCAAGAACTGACTGTATGAGTTAGTTAAATTAGTTGTCAGTTAAGCTTAAGTTTATTAGGTTAGTTAAGTTAGTTAATTGAGTTAGTTAAGTTAAGTTAGGCTAGTACATAAACCTCGTAAATATTCATTCACTTGTTGAGTGCGTTTGTGAGCGTGTGTGCGTGTGACCGTCCGAAAGCGTGCTGTGTGAGTGCGCGTGTGACACTGTTATAATTAAATACTTGGATGGAGTAAAGTGAGGGAGAGAACCAGGTTATGTGCGGCACCAAGGCCAAACCACAGTTGTCGTTCTTTACATGCCAACCCATTCAGGATTATCACTGGTTGGAGGGATGGGGGATGTTCTGGAGTTTAACGTCCTTTTCCACCGCGTATGGTTGATAGCAAAGGCGGGGCAACGAGAAAAATGCCAGCACAAATATTCGGCTCCAGCCGGGATTCGAACTCACGACCCGAGCATTTAAAGTCCAACGCTCTACATGTCGGCTATCCCGGCTCCCTGCAACGATTATCACAGGTGTAAAAGAGTAGGTTAAAGTAGCAATAACATTTCTCCGGAGACTATCGAAAATAAACAGTTTTTTGTTGAGAAACCAGCACGTGCTGCAGGAACAGGCTGTTGTCATGACGACACCACTATCACTCCATTAATAAACTCTACATCATCGTCTTGTTGGTGAAGAAGACTTGATCAAAAATGATTCATGTTTTGTCATGTCCACGTACCGTCCCTGTCACGTTATGGGTAACACAAGTGTAGCGTGACATTTTACCTATATCTTGTCAACTGTCACACCTACACGTGCAGTACTGTAGTCACCTACCTGTATGTAAACTCGGCCTCGTCTATCAGCACGTGAAGCTGTTGTCCCCGTGTTGTCGGCACCAGTGACTGAAGTGTCTGAAGCGCCGCCTCCACATCTCCAGGCCGGTTCAACAGGTCATAGTGCAGGAAGTGCACGGCGGAGGCCGCTTGTTGTGTTGTGGGGTCTGCCCGCAGGGTCATCACCAGCTGCTGATGTATCAGGCGTGACACCGCAAGGCTCACAGGACGGAGACTGAGTACAAGCACAGGATGTCCCTGACGCGCCCCGACCAGCCCCTTCACGACCAGCACTACAGTCTTGCCGGTGCCCGGGGGGCCGGTCAGACAGACGTGTGCTGGTGATCTGGTCAGCAGGTCGAGTTGCCCGGGGGTGAGGACGAGAAGCGCAAGTCGCCGGCCGAGTTCTGACACGGCCTCCCCCAGTGTCCGCACCTCCACGCGCGGGGGGATGACGCACTGAACACGGACTGTTGTTGCCGGGCCCACAAACCTGTCAACATACAGAAAAGGCAAAGAAGTGTTGTTGTTGTTGTTGTTGTTGTTGTTGTTACAGTTTGTTTTTAAATTGCACTTATTTCAATTGTTTACAGTATGTTTGTTCAGTGAAACAAAAATGAAATATTTTTTATAAATGTTTATAACGAAAAGAACTACACTGTGCATGTATATGAAAGATTGTAATGCATAGTAACAACAACAACAATAATAATAATATGCACAGTAATAATGATAATAATAATAATAATAATAATAATTTTTAAGGTATGAAGCGTTGTGCACTCATATGCCCCGTATCGACAAAATACTGTTGTTGTTGTTGTTGTTGTATGAATCGCGAGAAAAACTATAAGGGACATTATCCTATTTTGGATGAATGCTGCTGCTGCTGCTATTACTACTACTACTACTACTATTACTACTACTACTACTACTACTACTACTACTACTGCTGCTGCTGCTACTGCTGCCGCTGCTACTGCTACTGCTGCTGCTACTGCTACTACTGCTGCTACTACTACTACTGCTGCTATTAGTACTACTGCTACTACTACTACTACTGCTGCTGCTGCTACTACTGCTGCTACTACTACTACTACTGCTACTACTACTTGTAACTGTACAATGAAAGTAATCTGTATTCAAACACGTATATACTTTGTACAGTCAACTAACCGCGTTTCCTGCTTCAGCACAAACTAACTAACGCCTGGAATATTGTATGATAGGCTTTCTCACCTGCTGACAAGTGTTTCATACAGATCACGTGACATTGTGGGGTCCGTTCTACACGCCACGCGCTGTGTCCACCAACTGTCCAGTTTCCCGAGTACAGCGGCGTCCACGTGCCAGGGCGTGGTGCGGTCAGACATGACGTCACTACACACACACAGCTCCACGGCCGCTCTCACGTCTGGAGCACCCACACACCCACACATCAGCTGAAAAGTATTCATCGTCACGTGACACTGAGTTTACACTCCAAAGCAAATGGTTGACTGGGTGATGAGGTCAACATGTGTAGAGTAAACATACAGGTCAAGATGGCCTTTAAATAAAGTCTCAATTCGTGACAAAAGGGATATTTTTGTATGAATGAATGAATACACTAAACCCGTGCATTTGACACTTGACAAGATTTAACATAACGGGACGCGTGTCAGCATAATAACTATTTGCTTTGCGGCGAAGGCTCTGGGTGGCTGGTCTATTTATAGAAACTTTCACGGACATGTTCATACATGAAAAGCACGGCACTTTGAAAGGAAGCCGTGTTTCTGTAATACAGTGTAATAGGAGCGTGCTCGTCTGAACGGGGTAGAAGTTACAGAGTCTACGAAATGAAAATAAAATAAAACAAAATAAACAACAACAAAAACTTGGTATATCTCAGCCTCCGTTGTGTACAATAAAGTACATGTATCATGATAAATTGTGCAGACAAAGAGAGTTTCTGACCTGTGCCAGCTGACTGTCTCCATCCAACACGTGCTGTAGCTGCGTCCTGCTGATGTAGGGCAGGATCAGCGTTTTGCGGACACTCACTCCCGGCGCCACGTCACTCATCACGTGATTCACAACCTTCTCACACTTGTCCAGCTGTTTCACGGCCTTGGTGACCTTGTCAGCCACAGCTTTGTCTGTTGGGTTGTTGCCATGGATACCCACTGACTTGATCTCCCCGAGCAGGACGCCGTATTTGCGGTGTATGACGATGACGTCAAAGTCGCCCTCTCGCTGTGTGGCGGGAAGATCCCCGGGTAGCGGGAACTGAGCAGCCTGGGTAGCATCCAGCTTCTTCAGGTAGTCAGTGAATTTTAGTGACGACATCACAAACATGGCTTCCTGTCGCTGCTCTCCTAGCGTCTGTAGACAGTACAGCACGTGCTGCTGAGCGAAATCGTCACGTGAGTCGGTTTCTTGCACGTTGATTGGCTGAGCGACTGGATGCTGCTCTCGGGTCCACAGACTGTGGTCAGTTTGCGGTATGTTGATTGGCTGGGTAATGGGGACATATTCCCGTGTCCACATGCTGTATGCTGAGTGACTTGGTGTTGCATGAGACGTGTGTTGACCTGTTTCTTGACATGTCTTCCTAGCTGTCTGTAGGGACGGCTTCTCGTCTCTCTTTGTCGCAGTCAGCTCAGTACAGTTATACTCCCGGCTCCACATTCTATGTGATGAGTGTTGTCCCATCCCGCTAGGACTATTGCCTGGAGGTGAGACCGTGAAAATCGGACGACTGACTGACGTCACAAATCCCGGTAAAGGTCGCAACACCAGGGCCGGTTGCCCGGCAACAGTGTCTCTATCATACGGCACACGGTTCATGATGTAGGGCGGTACACAGTAAGTCCGGGTGTCAAGGTCACGGTATAGTGACGTCACCACGCGTCTCCACTCATTCTCCAAAGTCTGTCCCGTGGCCACTGAGCTTGAGGTGGTGACTGGGGTACTGGCTGCTGTCGAGGTGGTGACTGGGGTACTGGCTGCTGGTGAGGTGGCGACCGGGGAAAGTAGTGCCGTTGAGCCGGTGACCGTGGCTGGGCGAGTGTGTCCAGTTTCCACATCTGATGCTGGAAGTGTTTCCGACATGTTTATCC
The DNA here is from genome assembly GCA_018292915.2 of Batillaria attramentaria. Taxonomy (NCBI): domain Eukaryota; kingdom Metazoa; phylum Mollusca; class Gastropoda; family Batillariidae; genus Batillaria; species Batillaria attramentaria. The sequence goes on along the minus strand of JACVVK020000496.1, from coordinate 250,320 downwards.
CGGTCAAGACGTCACGAGTTGTCAACTGGCATTACATTACATATAGCGGATCCAGACAATGTAAGCACTTTGTGCACTGTCTGTGGTGAAGGTTTACAGACTGAGTGAGAGTCACGTGGTTAAGTCAGATTCCTGCTGGATTTGTGGATGCTCTACACATATTGTCGGTACCACTCACGACCAATGACTGGCTGACACGTGTTCTTCTTGTCCTGGCTGTAGAAATGCAGTGTTTCCTGGCGCCATATTGTGGTTTGATGTGCCGGGTAAACATGAAGACAAAGAGACATCAGGAAACTGTTATTAGTGCATATACAGGT
>JACVVK020000496.1:0-245000 GCA_018292915.2 Batillaria attramentaria | reverse complement strand
AAGGCGTGCCGCTGTCACTGTAGTTGTGGACGCTAAACCTGCTGATTCCCCTCGCCACTTCTCTAACAACAGCCGGACATGATCTTAGGGGCACCGTGAGCGGCTCGGCCTGTAGTTCTGTAGGGATGTCGGTGTTGGCCACACTAGCGGCCCAGAGAGAGAGGCGCGGTCCACAGGCTGCCAGCAGTTCTCTCACCAGTCTCCGTGTGGCCGGGCCGACGTTCCTGTTACAGAGAACGGGGAGAGAGTCATGACATTTGTATCGAACACTGCCGTTTACTTGTTGGCAGGGACTGTACACTATCGTTATGTACATCACGATCAATAGACAGCACTTGTAGCAGAGTGAAAGTCACATAGTTAGTACTATATTAGTGAGATGAGTTATTATTACAGGGCTCCCTAAACTGTGCGTCTGTGCGTAATTTACGCACTGAAGTAAAAATTTACGTACTAAAAAAAATTCGAGGGGGTACGTTGAAGCATTATGAACGCGATCTGTGCTTAGCTTGACGCACTACCTCTGCACTACCGTGCGTACGCCTATAGGCTTGTTGTTGTGATCGAGTGAGTGTTCTCCCTTGCCTTGGCCGCGTTCAGTTCGGTTCTGTTTTTGGTTCTGTTTAACGCTCGCAGGCGTTAACTGTCTATTGCTGCAGATCGGCGGCTACTACAGCCACTCTCGCGTAATGAACGTGCCCCATCTTTTTCCGCTTCTGCGCTCGAAACTATGGACGAAAGATTTTAGAGTCAGTGCTCTTGTTACCGATCGGATTCGCTTTCTCTGTGACGAATCATGCCACCGAAAAAAGTGAAAGTTCAAAAGACCGTCTATGGACTTTTTCGTCAGTGGAAAAGTTGTGGAGGGGCTCGAGCCCTCGCCCCGCCGGCAGCGGGTGCACTTCGGCGTCGCATAGCTACGATTCAGACGTCGCATCAGAGTCGGCACAGAGCAGCGGCAAAAAGTCGGAGTTTCCAACTTTCAAAACTGAATTGTACCCACTTCATTTAATTATATGATTTGAAGTTGATAAAATTCAGTTTTGCACACACACACACACACACACACACACACACACACACACACACACACACACACACACACACACACACACACACACACACACATCTGTTCAGCAGTATTTACTGAATTCATAATTCCATGCACTAAAAACTTGAGAAATGATTCTGACCCTTTAAAAATTGAAAGTGGAGGTACAAAGACCCCCTAAAATTTTGAACTGGGGGTCAGTGGACCCTTTAGGTCTGTGGCTTTTAGGGAGCCCTGTATTAGTTACATGCGTGGTATTAGTATTAGTTAGTTAGTATTAGTGTTAATTAGTTTACTTTAAATGATAAGAATCTGAAGCGGTATATAAGTATAGTGTATAAAGAAGTACAAGTGATAAGTCAGTACACACACACACACACACACACACACACACACACACACACACACACACACACACACACAGCATTGCACAAAGCCCAGCACAGCTCACATAGCTAGAAACATGTGCATCACACATCAGTAGTATTCATTCAAGCATGACGGTGACTGGCAGTAGATTTATGAAAGACAGAGTAAACCGGTCTTGCCTTTCTTTTGCTCCACAGACAGCATGCTTTCTGCATCTTGAGATGTAATCACTGTACTAGTACTCACTGATACAGCATACTGAGTATCAGCTCTGTATACCATTCGAGTCACAGCCTGCTTCAGGAAAGGTTCTGCTGTCATGAACCACCTGAACTGATTTTGTTGTAACTTCTTGTTCCACAAATAACGTATGTGCCACTGTACCAAATGTACTAAATTGTCAATAAAGCAATGTTCAACTGTATCTTTAGTACTATTGTAATTATGAATGATTTTATATACACTGTCATCAAATTTATTGTCATAAGACTGATCATTGTACATGGGATTGTTTGTAACTTGTATTTTGTAACTGTTCAAAAGTTCAGTTGTAACTGTTAGTCTAGACACTGATTACTTGACTTTATATTTCAGGGTTTGAACTTGAACTTGAACTTGAACTTGAACGTGAACGTAAAAGTGAACGTGAACGTGAACATGAACGTGATCATGATGATGATGAAGATGTTATGCTAATGGTCCCGACTTCACCATTAAAAGATCAGCTTACAACTGTTCTCCAAGCCTTGAGTTGAACCCTTTGTGTGTCCAGTCTGCGCATGTTAGCTATCCGCCACTACACACACCCCGCTACACACTTCCGGCGACACAAGACGTACGAGTAACAAGCATTACGACAGGGGAGATAAATAATGGTTTCACAACTTCGATTGTGAACCTTGTCTAGCGTTTATAGGAAACAGTCAAGTTGTCTGGTCAGTCGATCACTGAAAGGAGCCAATCATCGATACTCGCTTCATTTCACAGGGAAAACGAAAATCCTGATGTCAGCCGTGATCACGTGTCACAACTGACTTCAATATAAGTCAAGGACCACCTTGACAGACAGGTCTAATTTTTAAGAATTCACAAAAAATAGAGATCAAGGAATCTTTCAAATTTTTTTTGCTGTGAAAGTGTTAAAGGGTTAACAATGCATCCTGCAAAGCTTGCTGAAGCTGAAAAACCACCATGTGCTGCACGGACATCTTCCAGGAATTTTAGCCAAATTTGCAAGTGGTCCTTGACATGTTGAAGTCTGTAGATAGCATCACGTATGCGTACACGATATGGTGGTGTGGCTCAACAGAAAAAAAAAATTGTGTGCCTCCAATCTTAGACATTGACAGAGATTTGATAACAGGATAACATAACCACTGTTATAAATATAATACTTGGATGGAGTAAAGTGAGGGAGAGAACCAGGTTATGTGCGGCACCAAGGCCAAACCACAGTTGTCGTTCTTTACATGCCAACCCATTCAGGATTATCACTGGTTGGAGGGAGGGGGATGTTCTGGAGTTTAACGTCCTTTTCCACCGCGTATGGTTGATAGCAAAGGCGGGGCAACGAGAAAATGCCAGCACAAATATTCGGCTCCGGCCGGGATTCGAACTCACGACCCGAGCATTTAAAGTCCAACGCTCTACATTTCGGCTATCCCGGCTCCCTGCAACGATTATCACAGGTGTAAAAGAGTAGGTTAAAGTAGCAATAACATTTCTCCGGAGACTATCGCAAATAAACAGTTTTTTGTTGAGGAACCAGCACGTGCTGCAGGAACAGACTGTTGTCATGACGACACCACTATCACTCCAGTAATAAACTCTACATCATCGTCTTGTTGGTGAAGAAGACTTGATCAAAAATGATTCATGTTTTGTCATGTCCACGTACCGTGCCTGTCACGTTATGGGTAACACAAGTGTAGCGTGACATTTTACCTATATCTTGTCAACTGTCACACCTACACGTGCAGTACTGTAGTCACCTACCTGTATGTAAAGTTGGCCTCGTCTATCAGCACGTGAAGCTGTTGTCCCCGTGTTGTCGGCACCAGTGACTGAAGTGTCTGAAGCGCCGCCTCCACATCTCCAGGCCGCTTGTACAGGTCATAGTACAGGAAGTGCACGGCGGCGGCCGCTTGTTGTGTTGTGGGGTCTGCCTGCAGGGTCATCACCAGCTGCTGCTGTATCAGGCGTGACGCCGCAAGGCTGGCAGGATGGAGACAGAGTATAAGCACAGGATGTCCCTGACGCGCCCCGACCAGCCCCTTCACGACCAGCACTACAGTCTTGCCGGTGCCCGGGGGGCCGGTCAGACAGACGTGTGCTGGTGATCTGGTGAGCAGTTCGAGTTGCCCGGGGGTGAGGACGAGAAGCGCAAGTCGCCGGCCGAGTTCTGACACGGCCTCCCCCAGTGTCCGCACCTCCACGCGCGGGGGGATGACGCAGTGAACACGGACTGTTGTTGCCGGGCCCACAAACCTGTCAACATAGAAAAAAGGTTAACAAGTGTTGTTGTTGTTACAGTTTCTTTTTAAAGTGTCGTTGTTTTGATTGTTTACAGTATCATGTGTTTGTTCAGTGAACAAAATCTAATAAATGTTTATTACGAGAACTACACAGCAAAGTATGCAAAGTAACAGCAACAACAACAACAACAACAACAACAAAAATAATATTAATTTTCGTGGTATAACGCGTTGTACACTTATAATTATGCCACTCGCCGAATCGACAAAATACCGATGTTGTTGTTGTTGTGGTGGTGGTTGTTAGTTTTTGAAATTGTCATCATTATTTTAATTGGTCACAGTTTGTTTGCTGGGGGAAAATGAAATGTAGCAAATGTTTACTCCGAGAAAAACTATATAAAACAGTATTATCATTTGTTTCGATGAATAATAATTATTATTATTATCAGTATCATCATCGTTGTATAAAGCGCTGCACACTGATAGGCTTGTGGCCGTGTGGACATTGGACAAAGTACAATACAATGTCTGTAACTGTACAATGAAAGTAATCTGTATTCAAACACGTATATACTTTGTACAGTCAACTAACTTCACGTTTCCTGCTTCAGCACAAACTAACTAACGCCTGGAATATTGTATGATAGGCTTCCTCACCTGCTGACGAGTGTTTCATACAGATCACGTGACATTGTGGGGTCCGTTCTACACGCCACGCGCTGTGTCCACCAACTGTCCAGTTTCCCGAGTACAGCGGCGTCCACGTGCCAGGGCGTGGTGCGGTCAGACATGACGTCACTACACACACACAGCTCCACGGCCGCTCTCACGTCTGGAGCACCCACACACCCACACACCCGCTGAAAAAGGGAGCGTATTCATCGTCACGTGACAGTTTCCACTCAAAAGCAAAATAATGGTTGACTGGGTGATGAGGTCAACCTGTGTAAAGTAAACATACAGGTCAAGGTGGCCTTTAAATAAAAATTCGTGAAAAAGGGATATTTTTGTATGAATGAATGAATGCACTAAACCCGTGCATTCGACACTTGACAAGATTTAACATAACGGGACGCGTGTCAGCGTAATAACTATTTGCTTTGCGGCGAAGGCTCTGGGTGTCTGGTCTATTTATAGAAAGTTTCACGGACATGTTCATACATGAAAAGCACGGCACTTTGAAAGAAAGCAGTGTTTCTGTACTACAATGTAACAGGAGCGTGCTCGTCTGAACGGTGTACAGGGTACAGGTTACATTCTACGAAATTGAAAAAAAAAATAATAAAAATAGTCACTTGGTATGTGTCAGCCTCAGTTGTGTACAATGAAGTACATGTATCATGATAAATTGTGCAGACAAAGAGAGTTTCTGACCTGTGCCAGCTGACTGTCTCCATCCAACACGTGCTGTAGCTGCGTCCTGCTGATGTAGGGCAGGATCAGCGTTTTGCGGACACTCACTCCCGGCGCCACGTCACTCATCACGTGATTCACAACCTTCTCACACTTGTCCAGCTGTTTCACGGCCTTGCTGACCTTGTCAGCCACAGCTTTGTCTGTTGGGTTGTTGTCATGGATACCCACTGACTTGATCTCCCCGAGCAGGACGCCGTATTTGCGGTGTATGACGATGACGTCAAAGTCGCCCTCTCGCTGTGTGGCGGGAAGATCCCCGGGTAGCGGGAACTGAGCAGCGTGGGTAGCATCCAGCTTCTTCAGGTAGTCAGTGAAGTCTAGTGACGACATCACAAACATGGCTTCCTGTCGCTGCTCTCCTAGCGTCTGTAGACAGTACAGCACGTGCTGTTGTGCGAAGTCGTCACGTGAGTCGGTTTCCTGCACGTTGATTGGTTGAGCGACTGGATGCTGCTCTCGGGTCCACAGACTGTGCGTTGACGAGTGACTCCGAGTTGCTTGAGATGTGTGTTGGCTTGTCTGCGGGGCTGATCCTTGAGGTGTGTAATGGCTTGTGTGCTGGGTTGATCCTTGAGGTGTGTGTTGGCTCGTCTGCTGGGCTGATCCTTGAGGTGTGTGTTGGCTTGTCTGCTGGGCTGATCCTTGAGGTGTGTGTTGGCGTGTCTGCTGGGATGATCCTCGAGGTGTGTGTTGGCTTGTCTGCTGGGTTGATCCTTGAGGTGTGTGACGGCTTGTCTGCTGGGCTGATCCTTGAGGTGTGTGTTGGCCTGTCTGCTGGGCTGATCCTTGAGATGTGTGGTGGTTTGTCTGCTGGGCTGATCCTTGAGGTGTGTGTTGGCCTGTCTGCTGGGATGATCCTCGAGGTGTGTGTTGGCCTGTCTGCTGGGCTGATCCTTGAGATGTGTGATGGCCTGTCTGCTGGATTGATCCTTGAGGTGTGTGATGGCTTGTCTGCTGGGCTGATCCTTGAGGTGTGTGATGGCTTGTCTGCTGGGCTGATCCTTGAGGTGTGTGTTGGCTTGTCTGCTGGGCTGATCCTTGAGGTGTGTGATGGCTTGTCTGCTGGGCTGATCCTTGAGGTGTGTGTTGGATTGCAGAATCTGGCTGTTTTTGCTGCGGCGGAGTTGGCTGTTGCGATGTCGTTGTTGTGGGAGTTGCTTGTTTTCCCGTCGCATTAGTACTGTTAGCTGGAGGTGAGACAAACGGAGGACTGCCTGACGTCACAAATCCCGGTAAAGGTCGCAACACCAGGGCCGGTTGCCCGGCAACAGTGTCTCTATCATACGGCACACGGTTCATGATGCAGGGCGGTACACAGTAAGTCCGGGTGTCAAGGTCACGGTATAGTGACGTCACCACGCGTCTCCACTCATTCTCCAAAGTCTGTCGTGTAGTCGCTGTACTTGAAGTGGTGACTGGTGTAGTAGTTACTGGTGAGGTGGTGACTGGTGTAGTAGTTACTGGTGAGGTGGTGACTGGTGTAGTAGTTACTGGTGAGGTGGTGACTGGTGTAGTAGTTACTGGTGAGGTGGTGACTGGTGTAGTAGTTACTGGTGAGGTGGTGACTGGTGTAGTAGTTGCTGGTGAGGTGGTGACTGGTGTAGTAGTTACTGGTGAGGTGGTGACAGGGGCGTTGGTTGTTGGTGAAGTGGTAACACAGGCGGTGTCTGCTGGTAATGTTGTGATGGATCTGATGGCTGCTGGTGAGATGGTGACTGGCGCGGGAACTACTGGTGAGATGGTGACTGGTGCTGTAACTGCCGGTGAAGTGGTGACAGAAGCGATGGCTGCTGGTAATGTGGTGGCTGCTGGTGAGGTGGTGACAAGGGCGGTAACTGCTGGTGATGCGGTGACATGGGAGGTAACTGCTGGTGAGGTGGTGACTGGGGACGGGAGTGACGTGGAGCTGGTGACCGTGGCAGGGTGAGTGTTCCCTGGTCCAGGATCTGATGCTGGAGGCCTTTTCGACATTTTGTCACGAACTGTGTCCGGTCACGGCGTCACGATTTGGCTACTGACTTAAAAAACAAACAAACAAACATGCGACAGATCCAGACAGCGTGAGCACTGTCTATCATGTCTATCAGTTTTATCCGTGTCAATTTGTGCGTCAGCAAGTCTCACTGACTGAGAAACTTCCTCACAGTGGAATACTGCCTGAAACAACATGTACAATATACATACACAATCATGTCCCGCTGGCTTGACTTGAGCTGAAGTGCTGTAATGATCGTAGCGCGAGTGTCTTTACTGACTGTGCCCAATGCACGGGTAATTCATACTGTCCCCACTGACCCACCCTCCTCCCTTCACTCCTATCTCATGGCGGAGAAACAAGTTGAGAGGTGGGTTGACAGAGCGTGGGGTATCGATCTGTACTGAACGTTTTTGTCCGCCGGTTACAGCCGAGTCTAAACATGACACACAGCTGGTGTCGTCTTGCCAACTCCGCTCTAGAGCGACAAAAGCAACTGGATAATGTTACCTTAGTGGTGTGCACGGACCGTAAAAATAAAGAGCAAAGAACGATCCGCGTGTTCAGTGAAGCAGAACTACCACGGCCGTTGATATATTCAATTTCTGTATTATAACTTGAACTCAAAACTAATGTTTCATCCGATTTGCCTTGTAGTACAATTAATTAGCTACACAAAGCTACACATCTATATGGCCACAGCTGTCTCATACAAAGTGGTGTGTTTTGAGTTGTGGCAGACGACAACTGACGCCGGACTGAACTCATTGGGTCCGCGGGGCCGGAAAAGTTCGGTCAGTGAAGTAGTGGCCGCGCGGCCGTAGACTCAGTGGCTGGCTGAATTAGCATTAACTATGATTGTAAACTCAGTCTGGCAGTTGTCATTATGACTCGACGTCGGTCTTCTGTCAGTTGTCTCCGATTAAGTGGTTAAGTGGTTAAGGTTAGGGTCAAGTTGTTGTGTGTCAGTCCGCCACAGCCTCTGTGTGTGTGTGTGTGTGTGTGTGTGTGTGTGTGTGTGTGTGTGTGTGTGTGTGTGTGTGGCATAATTATCTCATGAGCTTGTGATTCTGTAGACATAACCAAGACACGATTCAAAGAAAATATTATGCACATCCTGAAAAAATGCTGAATCCTAAATGGACTTGAAGCTGGTATCTTCATGAATCCACTTGCCAGCCTCCTCACCCCCCCCCCCCCCCCTCTCTCTCTCTCTCTCTCTCTCTCTTGAGCACTCACAAACCTAAGCCGCTCCCAGTTCTGAGAGATTCCTCTCCACCGTTCCCCAACAATACGCGTGTAACTGACACGATACAGATTGTAGCTTGAGGTGGAAGTTGAGACATGTTGCTGATCCCCTTAGTCTCTGCTTTGTTCCCACCTGTTGCCCCGTCTAAGGTATTGTGTAACCGAGCATTTGTTTTTTATATTGTTTAATTCTTAAGCGCCTGAGTCCCACCGCCCCCTGCCCACGGTATGATAAGACTGCTTAAAAAGAACAAGCCAGTGATCACCAGTAGGAGCCACTTCAAGCCACTATACATAACGAAAGGTGTGGACCTTCCCGCTAGGCGCGAGACTGCTGCAGATTGCGTACTATTTACAGTAGTAAGTATTTACAGTAGTAAGTATTTAGTGGCTTTTTTCTTTTTCTTTCGGAACAAACGCCGTTTATTTTGCCTTTTTTTTTGGGGGGGGGGGGACATTTTCAAATTTAAGAATGAAGTACATTACTGGCAAAGTGTGATGGAAAGTATGTAGAACACAACCTTAAGTCTACAGTAGTTAGTGGCTGAATTCATTTCAAGTGTTATGACGTATGCTAATCACACGGCAAACATGTGTATGTAGCAGCTGCAGCAGCATAATATGTCAGCCCGGTCCCCATCAGTAAGACAATTGGCGTCTATATGTCAGCCCGGTCCCCATCAGTAAGACAATTGGCGTCTATATGTCAGCCCGGTCCCCATCAGTAAGACAATTGGCGTCTATATGTCAGCCCGGTCCCCATCAGTAAGACAATTGGCGTCTATATGTCAGCCCGGTCCCCATCAGTAAGACAATTGGCGTCTATATGTCAGCCCGGTCCCCATCAGTAAGACAATTGGCGTCTATATGTCAGCCCGGTCCCCATCAGTAAGACAATTGGCGTCTATATGTCAGCCCGGTCCCCATCAGTAAGACAATTGGCGTCTATATGTCAGCCCGGTCCCCATCAGTAAGACAATTGGCGTCTATATGTCAGCCCGGTCCCCATCAGTAAGACAATTGGCGTCTATATGTCAGCCCGGTCCCCATCAGTAAGACAATTGGCGTCTATATGTCAGCCCGGTCCCCATCAGTAAGAGAATTGGCATCTATATGGAAAAAGGAAGATTTAATAACTGAGAGCTGCTACAGGGAAATCTCTTGTCATTTCGTTGGACCACCGCAGGGTGTTTGGCCTAACATATCCAGCAGTCAAACTTGAAGTGTGTGCACAATACCTGCTGCAACGGCGTCATTTGTAATAGTTGCTGTGTATAGTCAATATTTGAACCCAATCACAATACGGATTCCCCTCATTACCACTCACAGCCAAAGGGACATTGTGGGTGGGCTAGTAACACGTAAGTGCCAAGCCTCTCCTCTAAAAGTTGGTAAATAACAACAACAACAACAACAAAACCGCTGTGTACACAGTGGTCTTCATATCAGGGTACTTGGCAACCTACCCCCGTAGAGGTTAATAATAATATATTACACTTGTAGAGCGCGGAGTTCTGCTTCGAAAAGCACTCAATGCGCTTTTGCTCACGCACACACACAACATTCACACGCACACATTTATACACATCAATACAGGCGGTGGAGTTTAAACTTAAAGATCAAAAGCTAGTTGGAAAAGATGTGTTTTGAGTTGTGCTTTAAACTGTAGGAGGGAAGGGATGTTTCTCAGAGAAGATGACAAGAAAATCCAAACGTGGGGGGGGGGGCACTATAACTGAAAGAACGTTGGCCAAATGTTTTGAGGCTGACCCGGGGGACCTTAAGTAGCTTTTCTGAGGATGAGCGGAGAGTGCGGGATGTTTCGCCCCTTAGTTAATGTTAATGTCACGCCCCTTAAGGGGGGCTGTGCACAAAACCCCTCCCGCACGTACCCGCACTACCTACTCTAACACCCAAAGAACACACAGGAAACGTTCACAACACTTTCATTCACACTCTCACTACAAGACACGGGACATGACACACTCACAACGATGAATAAATATATAAAGACGAAACGATTAAATGAAAGGATGAAGCACGGATGAAGGAAGGATGAGTGAACGGATGAAGGAAGGATGAGTGAACGGATGAAGGAAGGATGAGTGAACGGATGAAGGATGAATGAACGGATGAATAAATGAGCGAATGACAAATGGATGAATAAATCAACCGGTGATCACATGTATCAACCAAGAGATCAACACATTAGACGATGCAAGCATCAGGCTTTTGTGGCGGTGTTAACCACTGCTTCATAATAAATACTTAATGATCTGTTTAATTAGAAAAAGGCATTTGAAGCCACCTATTTCAAGCAGTGAAGAGTTCATGAAATTTGATGTGGGATGCACGTTTTCCTTCCGCTGGGATCACTCTACTTTTTCCAATATGTAAAACAATGACAAGTTAATAGTGGTAGTTAATAGCAGCAAAATATAAACCTACCCCCAACGCAGCATGTAAGGGAGCAAGTGAACAAAATGGGGAAACTTGATGACCGCCGTAAAGACGACGTGCTTGTTTGGATTTATCATCATTACGCGTATTCCGTCATTATTAAACAGACTGCACTTTCGATTGCTGTTTGTGACAAAAGTACCAAAGCCATTTCAATGAACTTTTGATATGACGCAACTGGGATACCGCTATTTTTGCGTGTGCACTATTCTTTGAGAAAAACCGTTCACTACTCACAACGCAGCAACTTCTTTAACAAGTACACCCTCAAAATATCCCTACCGAAAAAAAGTGCTCACTTGGATATCATATTCCATGCTTACTTGCACATGCGATGACAAAAACTTCGCAACATCAAAGAAACGTTTTCTGACTAAACTGTTCAATGTTCGTAAATGTTTTCCGCGATAAATGTCACCTGCAGTGACTTGCCAAATGTACAAGCATCAAATGCAGTCGGTTTACAGGGCCCTTTGAATCAATGGCCAAACTAATGGCCGCAATTATCCAGGAAGCATCATTCCGATTAGTGTGAAATTTCAGTATGTCAACAATGCATGTCTTGTCTAACAGTAACCGTATTTAGACCGGAGTTCTGCGCTTTTCTGTACCCGCAAACACGCATACTTTGTGCACGCTCTCAAAAGCCCATTCATGGCAAGAATGGCAAGATAAACGGTCGTTTTTAACGGTGACGCGGACGGAGAATAAATTCACGGAGACCACCACAGCATTAGGGACCTGTGCTCTACGATTTCTGTAATAAAAAGTTAGGATCAAATTTGTTCTACGTTCCGCTATATAGAAAGCCTAATTATCCTAGCCTTACTAGCTCGGCGGGTCAGAGGGCAGCTTGTGCAAACCATGCACAGTAAAACACTACAGATAAGATTGATCCGAGTTCAGTGGTACGAGAAGTGTGTTTAGAAGGTCGGGTGTCTACAGCTCTCTCGTGTGCGTGTGCGTGTGTGCGTGACATTAGCAACAGCAAGAATGTAACCTGGACTACTAGACCAATGTCTTTTACCTTTGGCAAATAACGTTTCATTTCAATAAGTTTCATGTCATTTCATCTCTCTCTCTCTCTCTCTCTCCCCTCTCCATCCCCCCTTCCTCTCTCCCTCCCCTCTCTCTCCCCCCTCTCTCCCCTCACTCTCTCTCATGTTACTGACATTTCTTTTCTTTTCACGTTTGAATATATATAGAGAGAGAGTAAACACACATAATTATAGTGATAGACACGCCCGGAACATACTAAAAAGATAAGTATTTGAATATATATACAGAGTAAACACACATATAGTTACAGAAACACGGCGAACATACTACTAGTAAAAAGATAAGTATCTTGTCACGACCCTGTCTTGCGTTCCATGTACTCACACATTCACACTCACAATCACATTCACGCACATACCATACGCAATCGTGCACACTTACACAGGGGCATACAAGGGTACAATCACACAAATATTTATTGCCCCATACAAGTACAATCACACACACATTTATTGCCCCATACAAGTACAGTATTTATGAGAGAGGTGCGCGGTTCCTAACCGTCTATCACGGCTACTGAAACCCGACTAATGAAACACACTGTCAGTGCTGCCAAGAAAAGTATGAAAATGAAGACTTTAGTTCCTATTACACTATTTCACTCCTTGACTGTTTACGAATGTGGCTCTAACGACAGTTGGGGTTTACTTATGAGTCTGGTATACAAGGCCCAAGAAGGCGAACAGTTCCACGAAGACCGAGGCGAAGAAGTCCTTCGTGGCTGTCGACACTTGTCCTGAAGTAGAGACTGTCGTAGCCAGTAGGAGAGTCCGACAGCTACTTCCTGGCGTTGCGGCGCTACATCGAGGCCCTCAGCAACCCAGTTGGAACACCCGTACTGCCACTGGGGACCTGAACCCAAACTCGTCCGGACTGGACCGCTGTGAACACAGTTGATACGCATGTACAATTGTCCACATACATCGTATACTCAAACTCAAAGTAAACCCCTTCTGTCTTACAATAGTTGAGCCACAACAGACTGAACTACTACAGCATTTACATGTTAGACAACTGTTTATCTTTTCTGGCAATGGTTACAAAGCCGAGTAAAAATGCAAGAAGCGATGTAACTTCAACGTTATGAACAGTAAAAATACTAGCCGCAAAATAGAACATCATTTCACATATAACAGTCAAAGCTTACCCCTACAAAAAGGGCGAATACACCGGCAATAGTGACAACCCGCGTCAGAAGGGCTATTCAATGTGGCGTTCTAAACCAGGCACTGAGCACTGTTATACCCACTCACTACTGAGCTGACAGAAACGTCGAGACTGCAGTCGCTGCCCGTGCAATACGAGGTCAGCGTGGCTCTCTCACTGCATGGACACTGGTCAACACAACTCACAATTATTATGGCAGGAACCGAGAAACCTGTCTGTATGACGGACAGTAATACTTGTTATGCTTGTTATGAAATAAATTATAATGATTTTCTAAAATACAGCAGTCTGGTTCCTGACATATCCCCCCACCCTTTCCACACACACATACACACCCCTAAACAGGCAAAGCAGACAAAAAGAAATTGTTCACACACACACACACACACACACACACACACACACACACACACACACACACACACACACACACTACATGTATATGTTACAGTGAATTTGTGTAATCAGGGATTTCATGAAATCCCTGAAATTTTCAGTAAGTTCATGTAATTACTGTTTCACTCGGGGATTTCATGAAATCCCTAAAATTTCCAGGGATTTCATGAAATCCCTAAGTTTTTGTCATGGTTTTTACACTATCTTACTGGCTGAGTTTAGTGAATTTGTGTAAGATCAGACAACCGGTGCCTAGACCCTGAAATTTCACTCGTACCGGCCCCTGCAGTGTAGTGGTTAGCACTTCGGACCATGGACCGGGAGACCCGGGTTCGAGTCCCAGCAGAGGCAAGAGACATTTTTCCTACCTAGGTCGGCTCCTACTCAGAGAAGGTGTGTCTAATGTGGAGGCCGTTGCCACACAGCCGTGATTCATCCACTTCACGGGTGCGACTTTCGGGATGTATGACACATCCTATGAAGTGGATAATTGCACATCGGCACCGCAGGTGCCGTAGTTCCAGGGCCTGGTTAACTCCGGGATATTTATGACAGGAAGCGTGGAATGCAGCCCTGTCCCGCAGTCCCAAACCACACGGACCTCCATAGCATCATCTTACCATCATCCTCATCTCCATCATCATCAGTGCACAATCATTTTTTTTTTTAAATGCCCCAGCTTTCGTGCCCTCCGTAAATTCCACTCCATGACCTGGGAGGAACATCACTGAATAATAATAATAATAATAATAAATTGCTTTTATATAGCGCAGTATCCCAGTGGACGCTGGCAAAGAGTTAGGGCAGAAAAAATCACTCGTAGATCAGATGCCAAGTTCAGAATTGCCTAGATCCTGAAAATTCAGTCTTAGCAGCAGCTCACCACAGCATTCTCACCATGTGACAACTCTGTACACAAACAGTAATTTCTTTTGACTGATGAAACTGCATGTTTCACGAGGGTACACTAACACTGCAGTCTGCTACATGTACTTACAACTGCCTACCACTCCACTGCAAGCATGTCTCAATCCAGCACGGAAGAGACTTTCAAAGCGGAGCTGTTTGCACGCTACCAAACACAAATATCTGATTCCAAAAGAAGACTACTACAAACTCGTGGAGAGTGTGAAATGTGCTGCTGCTGGTGGTCAGAGAAAGAGCAGAACGACTATTATCTCCTGACCAAGTAAATTTGCTTCACGGAAGGGGGGATGGGAAGGGGTGTGTGTGGTGGTGGTGGTGGGGGGGGGGGGGGGGGTAGGAGAGGCTCGAAAATTCTAACAACAGGGGCGCGGGGATTTTCATTATTCCATTTCAGTCAATAAATATCTTTCACCTGAGGAGATCTATTACGTCATTTCCAGTATTTGAGGTACACATAAAATTATTCTGACAACATTTTCAGCACCAAGAATACGAGGGGACGAACAGATACTCTCGCCCCACCCACCCCTCCCCAAGTCCTACGCTAGTGCATGGTTTTCGAAGATGGATTTTACTGTGACATCTTACATACATGTATGAGTTGCGCGAAATGTACTCGCTTGTTTTATCATTTAAAAAAAAAAAAAAACTAACTATGGTCATCGTACACGTATGAGTTGTGCGAAATGAACTTGCACATTTTTTCTTCTTTTACTGTAACTATCTTACATATTGGTTGCGCGAAATGTACTTGCATTTTTTATTTATTTTGTATCTTCTACTGTGAGAACTTGTATGTTTTGTTTTATACTGTGGCTGTCTTAGATCTAGAGTTCCGTCAGATACACTTGCATGTATTTATTATTTTCACTGTGATTATCTCAAATATTTGAGTTGTTCGAGATGTACCTCTATGTGTTTACTTTCTTTACCATGTCTGTCCTTAAAAAAAAACCCACAAAAGGTTAGTTGAACGGGATGCACTCCTGTGTTCGGCTTAAGAAAATTATGGGTCAGTGATTTCCTGAAATCCCTGGCCCTTGAAATCAGGGATTTCCTGAAATCCCTGGAAATTTTAGGGATTTCATGAAATCCCCGAGTGAAACAGTAATTACATGAACTTACTGAAAATTTCAGGGATTTCATGAAATCCCTGATTACACAAATTCACTGTAACATATACAAACAACTGCTTGGAGAAATGCAGTGAATGGAAATGGGAACACAAGTTAGTCATGACAGACAGAGTTGCGACTGATAATCAACACTTGATGAAGTCGACAGTCTGATAATCAACACTTGATGAAGTCGAGAGTGTTGATTGCAGCCACAGTTTTTCATACAACAAAGGGATCCTACATAATGAATTGTCTGTGTCTTACATAGTCACGTTGTCATCTTTACACACTTGTCTCTCTCTCTCTCTCTCTCTCTCTCTCTCTCTCTCTCTCTCTCTCTCTCTCTCTCTCTCTCTCTCTCTCAGAGATACGAGTCTCTTTTAAAATACCGTAGATTCAAAGTAAGCTTAAATACTGGTCGTTTACATGTTAGGTGCATGTTAGTCGGATGCACACGCCTGTCGCTTTGAGGCTTTGTACACAAACTGTGCAAGACTGTACAGCTTGTCAGTATTACTAGCCATATATATACACTAAGCAATATTGTTGTAAACAACAATTTGAATGGCTCTCTCTCTCTCTCTCTCTCTCTCTCTCTCTCTCTCTCTCTCTGTGACA
The DNA here is from genome assembly GCA_018292915.2 of Batillaria attramentaria. Lineage (NCBI taxonomy): Eukaryota > Metazoa > Mollusca > Gastropoda > Batillariidae > Batillaria > Batillaria attramentaria. The sequence goes on along the minus strand of JACVVK020000496.1, from coordinate 228,719 downwards.
CATGAGTTACAGGCATTGTCAATCGTTGTTGATCATCATTGGTGAATTAGTCCTGTAGTGTCGGCATCGTTACTGTCGCTGTTGTTGTTGTTGGTTGTTGTTACTGTTGTTCTTTTTGGTGGTGGTCAGTGGTGGTGGTGGTGGTGGTGGTGGGTTTGCTGTAGTTTTCACAGTCTGTGCTCCTCATCGCCGGTGTCGTCAGTGTTATTTATTTTCATCACGCGGGACATCAACTATCACCAGCTGGGTGCTGCAGCGGGAAATCAAAACCACTCTGTCGAACGCCTCCACATCATCGTCAGTGAGCCCGGCATCATCATCACCCTGCCCCCTGCCCGGCAACCAGACCACGACCCTCCGCTCTAGGCCGGATACACTTCCCCATGATGCCACCGTCACTCTGTCACTGTCAGCCAGCGCCACGTCACACACGTCTCTCTCCCACCTCGCCTCATCGTCTCTCTCCCATCCAATAACTCCCACCGGGAGGCCGGCAGAGCGAAGGCCGCGCACCACACCACAGGCTTGTGACGTCACCTGACCTCTGACGTCTCTCGTCTCCTCACGAAGCTCTTCACTACCCGTCAGCACGAGGACGTCACGGTACTGGAGACGCGGGGGACTGGTGGTTGTGCCGATACTGGTGGGGTTGATGTTGGCACCTGCCGTCAGACAACGACAACACATAAAACACGTGCTGATCACGTGATATCTACGTGCAGAACTCGTATCAACCTTACTCACTATGCACGGTCAGAAAACGGAATGATGTTGTGTGCCCACGTATGATGAACACGTACAGTGAGTAATGAAGATTTCTTTCTTTACTCACAGCAGAGGAAGGGGGGGGGGGTGCTTGTTTACTTGGTTGGTTGTATACTCGGCTCCTTGGGCGAGAAAGGGACGGAAGGGTTAAACTTGATATAGGAAGTAAAGCTGTTTGATGATTTAATTACAAAATGTGTGAACTGATACAACGTTTGGATATACAAATTAATGCAATGCTCTGTTCTTGGTACCTGAAAGGACAGCCACAACACACACACATACCCGTCACACCCACATGGAGGTCCTCCGTCAACACTCGCGCCACCATCGCTCCACATCTCCAGCACTCCACGGGCCATCGTCCGCTGTGGTCCCCGCCTTCATGACGTAACCGGATGACCCGGGGCCCGTCACTGGGGGAAGGCGTGCCGCTGTCACTGTAGTTGTGGATGTCACTAAAGCTGCTGACTGCCCTCGCCACTTCTCTAACAACAGCCGGACATGATCTTAGGGGCACCGTGAGCGGCTCGGCCTGTAGTTCTGTAGGGATGTCGGTGTTGGCCACACTAGCGGCCCAGAGAGAGAGGCGCGGTCCACAGGCTGCCAGCAGTTCTCTCACCAGTCTCTGTGTGGCCGGGCCGACATCACTGTTACAGAGAACGGGGAGGGAGTCACGACACTTGTATCGACCACTGTCGTTTACTTTTTGTCAGGGACTGTACACTATCGTTATGTACATCACGATCAATAGACAGCACTTGTAGCAGAGTGAAAGTCACATAGTTAGTACTATATTAGTGAGATGAGTTATTATTAGTTACATGCGTGGTATTAGTATTAGTTAATTAGTATTAGTGTTAATTAGTTTACTTTCAATGATAAGAATCTGAAGCGGTATATAAGTATAGTGTATAAAGAAGTACAAGTGATAGGTCAGTACACACACACACACACACACACACACACACACACACACACACACACACACACACAGCATTGCACAAAGCCCAGCACAGCTCACATAGCTAGAAACATGTGCATCACACATCAGTAGTATTCATTCAAGCATGACGGTGACTGGCAGTAGATTTATGAAAGACAGAGTAAACCGGTCTTGCCTTTCTTTTGCTCCACAGACAGCATGCTTTCTGCATCTTGAGATGTAATCACTGTACTAGTACTCACTGATACAGCATACTGAGTATCAGCTCTGTATACCATTCGAGTCACAGCCTGCTTCAGGAAAGGTTCTGCTGTCATGAACCACCTGAACTGATTTTGTTGTAACTTCTTGTTCCACAAATAACGTATGTGCCACTGTACCAAATGTACTAAATTGTCAATAAAGCAATGTTCAACTGTATCTTTAGTACTATTGTAATTATGAATGATTTTATATACACTGTCATCAAATTTATTGTCATAAGACTGATCATTGTACATGGGATTGTTTGTAACTTGTATTTTGTAACTGTTCAAAAGTTCAGTTGTAACTGTTAGTCTAGACACTGATTACTTGACTTTATATTTCAGGGTTTGAACTTGAACTTGAACTTGAACTTGAACGTGAACGTAAAAGTGAACGTGAACATGAACGTGATCATGATGATGATGATGATGTTATGCTAATGGTCCCGACTTCACCATTAAAAGATCAGCTTACAACTGTTCTCCAAGCCTTGTAGTTGAACCCTTTGTGTGTCCAGTCTGCGCATGTTAGCTATCCGCCACTACACACACCCCGCTACACACTTCCGGCGACATAAGACGTACGAGTAACAATCATTACGAGAGGGGAGATAAATAATGGTTTTACAACTTCGATTGTGTACCTTGTCTAGTGTTTATAGGTAACAGTCAAGTTGCCTGGTCAGTCGATCACTGAAAGGAGCCAATCATCGATACTCGCTTCATTTCACTGGGAAAACGAAAATCCTGACGTCAGCCGTGATCACGTGTCACAACTGATGTACAGACTTCAATATAAGTCAAGGACCACCTTGACAGACAGGTCTAATTTTTAAGAATTCACAAAAAAATAGAGATCAAGGAATCTTTCTTTTTTTTTGCTGTGAAAGTGTTAAAGGGTTAACAATGCATCCTGCAAAGCTTGCTGAAGCTGAAAAACCACCATGTGCTGCACGGACATCTTCCAGGAATTTTAGCCAAATTTGCAAGTGGTCCTTGACATGTTGAAGTCTGTAGACAGCATCACGTATGCGTACACGATATGGTGGTGTGGCTCAACAGAAAAAAAAAAATGTGTGCCTCCAATCTTAGACATTGACAGAGATTTGATAACAGGATAACATAACCACTGTTATAATACTTGGATGGAGTAAAGTGAGGGAGAGAACCAGGTTATGTGCGGCACCAAGGTCGAACCACAGTTATCGTTCTTTACATGCCAACCCATTCAGGATTATCACTGGTTGGAGGGATGGGGGATGTTCTGGAGTTTAACGTCCTTTTCCACCGCGTATGGTTGATAGCAAAGGCGGGGCAACGAGAAAAATGCCAGCACAAATATTCGGCTCCAGCCGGGATTCGAACTCACGACCCGAGCATTTAAAGTCCAACGCTCTACATTTCGGCTATCCCGGCTCCCTGCAACGATTATCACAGGTGTAAAAGAGTAGGTTAAAGTAGCAATAACATTTCTCCGGAGACTATCGCAAATAAACAGTTTTTTGTTGAGAAACCAGCACGTGCTGCAGGAACAGGCTGTTGTCATGACGACACCATTATCACTCCATTAATAAACTCTACATCATCGTCTTGTTGGTGAAGAAGACTTGATCAAAAATGATTCATGTTTTGTCATTTCCACGTATCGTGCCTGTCACGTTATGGGTAACACAAGTGTAGCGTGACATTTTACCTATATCTTGTCACCTGTCACACCTACACGTGCAGTACTGTAGTCACCTACCTGTATGTAAAGTCGGCCTCGTCTATCAGCACGTGAAGCTGTTGTCCCCGTGTTGTCGGCACCAGTGACTGAAGTGTCTGAAGCGCCGCCTCCACATCTCCAGGCCGGTTCCACAGGTCATAGTGCAGGAAGTGCACGGCGGCGGCCGCTTGTTGTGCTGTGGGGTCTGCCTGCGGGATCATCACCAGCTGCTGATGTATCAGGCGTGACGCCGCAAGGCTGGCAGGCCAGAGACTGAGTACAACCACAGGATGTCCCTGACGCGCCCCGACCAGCCCCTTCACGACCAGCACTACAGTCTTGCCGGTGCCCGGGGGGCCGGTCAGACAGACGTGTGCTGGTGATCTGGTCAGCAGGTCGAGTTGCCCGGGGGTGAGGACGAGAAGCGCAAGTCGCCGGCCGAGTTCTGACACGGCCTCCCCCAGTGTCCGCACCTCCACGCGCGGGGGGATGACGCAGTGAACACGGACTGTTGTTGCCGGGCCCACAAACCTGTCAACATACAGAAAAGGTAAACAAGTGTTGTTGTTGTTGTTGTTGTTACAGTTTGTTTTAAACAGTCGTTTCGATTGTTTACAGTATCATGTGCTTGTTCAGTGAAAAAAAATCTGATAAATGTTTATTACGAGACCTACACAGCGCATGTATACAAAAGATTGTGATGCATAGTAACAGCAACAACAACAACAACAATAATAATTATTATAATAATAATAATTTTCGTGGTATGAAGCGTTGTACACTTATAATTATGCCACTCGCCGAATCGACAAAATACCGATGTTGTTGTTGTTGTGGTTGTTGTTAGTTTTTGAAATTTTTGTCATTATTTAAATTGGTCACAGTTTGTTTGCTGAGGGAAAAATGAAATGTAGCAAATGTTTACTCCGAGAAAAACTATATAAAACAGCATTATCATTTGTTTCGATGAATAATAATAATTAATATTATCATTATCATCATGATTGTATAAAGCGATGCACACTGATAGGCTTGTGGCCGTGTAGACAAAGTACAATACAATGTCTGTAACTGTACAATGAAAGTAATCTGTATTCAAACACGTATATACTACGTACAGTCAACTAACTTCACGTTTCCTGCTTCAGCACAAACTAACTAACGCCTGGAATATTGTATGATAGGCTTCCTCACCTGCTGACAAGTGTTTCATACAGATCACGTGACATTGTGGGGTCCGTTCTACACGCCACGCGCTGTGTCCACCAACTGTCCAGTTTCCCGAGTACAGCGGCGTCCACGTGCCAGGGCGTGGTGCGGTCAGACATGACGTCACTACACACACACAGCGCCACGGCCGCTCTCACGTCTGGAGCACCCACACACCCACACACCCGCTGAAAAAGGGAGCGTATTCATCGTCACGTGACAGTTTACACTCAAAAGCAAATGGTTGACAGGTACACAATGCGTAGAGTAAACATACAAGTCAAGGTGGCCTTTTAATAAAATCTCAAAACGTTGAAACAATTGAAAAGTTTTTTTTTTTTCTTTCTTTTTTTTTTTTAACGAAGGATTTTGGTAGCTGGTCCATTTATAGACACTTTCACGAAGAAAAGCACGGCACTGTAAAAGGAAGCCGTGTTTCTGTAATACAGTGTTACAGCATAAGGAGCGTGTTCGTCTGAAGGCTGTACAAGGCCCAGAGTGTACAAAACGAAAAAAAAAAAATCAAAAATACACAAATAAAATAAAATAAAATAAAATAGTCCCTTGGTATGTGTCAGCCTCCGCTGTGTACAATAAAGTACATGTATCATGATAAATTGTGCAGACAAAGAGAGTTTCTGACCTGTGCCAGCTGACTGTCTCCATCCAACACGTGCTGTAGCTGCGTCCTGCTGATGTAGGGCAGGATCAGCGTTTTGCGGACACTCACTCCCGGCGCCACGTCACTCATCACGTGATTCACAACCCTCTCACACTTGTCCAGCTGTTTCACGGCCTTGCTGACCTTGTCAGCCACAGCTTTGTCTGTTGGGTTGTTGCCATGGATACCCACTGACTTGATCTCCCCGAGCAGGACGCCGTATTTGCGGTGTATGACAATGACGTCAAAGTCGCCCTCTCGCTGTGTGGCGGGAAGATCCCCGGGTAGCGGGAACTGAGCAGCGTGGGTAGCATCCAGTTTGTTCAGGTAGTCAGTGAAGTCTAGTGACGACATCACAAACATGGCTTCCTGTCGCTGCTCTCCTAGCGTCTGTAGACAGTACAGCACGTGCTGTTGGGCGAAGTCGTCACGTGAGTCAGTTTCCTGCACGTTGATTGGCTGAGCGACTGGATGGTGCTCTCGGGTCCACAGACTGTGCGTTGACGAGTGACTCGGAGTTGCTTGAGGTGTGTGTTGGCTTGTCTGCTGGGTTGAACCTTGAGGTGTGTGTTGGCTTGTCTGCTGGGCTGATCCTTGAGGTGTGTGTTGGCTTGTCTGCTTGGCCGATCCTTGAGGTGTGTGACGGCGTGTCTGCTGGGTTGATCCTTGGGGTGTGTGTTGCATTGTCTGCTGGGTTGATCCTTGAGGTGTGTGTTGGCGTGTCTTCTGGGCTGATCCTTGAGGTGTGTGTTGGCGTGTCTGCTGGGCTGATCCTTGAGGTGTGTGATGGCGTGTCTGCTGGGCTGATCCTTGAGGTGTGTGACGGCGTGTCTGCTGGGCTGATCCTTGAGGTGTGTGTTGGCCTGTCTGCTGGGCTGATCCTTGAGGTGTGTGTTGGCGTGTCTTCTGGGCTGATCCTTGAGGTGTGTGTTGCATTGTCTGCTGGGCTGATCCTTGAGGTGTGTGTTGGCGTGTCTTCTGGGCTGATCCTTGAGGTGTGTGATGGCTTGTCTGCTGGGCTGATCCTTGAGGTGTGTTTGGGATTGCAGACACTGGCTGCTTTTGGTGTAAAGCTTGCTGCGGCGGAGTTGGTTGTTGTGAAGTCGTTGTTGTGAGAGTTGCTTGTTGTCCCGTCGCATTAGTACTGTTAGCTGGAGGTGAGACAAACGGAGGACTGCCTGACGTCACAAATCCCGGTAAAGGTCGCAACACCAGGGCCGGTTGCCCGGCAACAGTGTCTCTATCATACGGCACACGGTTCATGATGTAGGGCGGTACACAGTAAGTTCGGGTGTCAAGGTCACGGTATAGTGACGTCACCACGCGTCTCCACTCATTCTGCAAAGTCTGTCCCGTGGCCACTGAGCTTGAGGTGGTGACTGGTGTAGTGGTTGCTGGTGAGGTGGTGACTGGGGTGGTGGTTGCTGGTGAGGTGGTGACTGGGGTGGTGGTTGCTGGTGAGGTGGTGACTGGGGTGGTGACTGCTGGTGAGGTGGTGACTGGGGTGGTGGCTGCTGGTGAGGTGGTGACTGGGGTGGTGGCTGCTGGTGAGGTGGTGACTGGGGAAAGTAGTGCCGTTGAGCCGGTGACCGTGGCTGGGCGAGTGTGTCCAGTTTCCACATCTGATGCTGGCGGTGTTTCCGACATGTTTATCCCGGTCAAGACGTCACGAGTTGTCCACTGGCATTACATTACATATGGCGGATCCAGACAATGTTAGCACTTTATGCACTGTCTGTGGTGAAGGCTTACAGACTGAGTGAGAGTCACGTGGTTAAGTCAGATTCCTGCTGGATTTGTGGATGCTCTATACATATTGTCGGTACCACGCATGACCTATGTTTGGCTGACACGTGTTCTTCTTGTCTTGGTTGTAGAAATGCAGTGTTTGCTGGCGCCATATTGTGGTTTGATCTCCCGGGTAAACATGAAGACAAAGAGACAACAGGAAACTGTTATTTGTACATAGACAGGTAATCACGAGGACAAAGAGACATCAGGGGGCTGTTATTTGTGTATAGACAGGTAAACACAAAGACAAAGAGACATCAGGGGTCTGCTATTTGTGTATAGACAGGTAAACACGAAGACAAAGAGACATCAGGGGACTCTTATTTGTGTATAGACAGGTAAACACGAAGACAAAGAGATATCAGGAAACTGTTATTGTGCATAGACAGTCGGGGCGGTCGGTGGTCTAGCGGTTATGAGACCTGTCACCAATGCGAGAGGTGGGGGGTTCGAGTCCCACTCGGGGCAAAGAATGTTTCCTTCTCGTATGTGGCACCGTTAATTCGGGCCGATCGTCGGGGGTTCTCTCCGGGTACTCCGGCTTCCTCCCCCTCTGCTTTGGAAATGTTCAGCCCACCAAATTTGAAGAATAAATGCAATTCTAAATTCCGATATTTCAATAGCTGAGCTGACCCTTCGCACCACGTGATTGTAATGTGTTTATGTCCAGTGTGTGAGAGAATGCGTGTGATTCACGTGAGCGTGCGTGTTGGGTTCAGTTCGCGGCGCTTTGAGCCGATTCATGAAATTGGGTAAAGCGCCTATACAATACCATTATTATTATTATTATTATTTGTGTATAGACAGGTAAACACGAAGACAAAGAGACATCAGGAAACTGTTATTTGTGTATAGACAGGTAAACACGAAGACAAAGAGACATCAGGAAACTGTTATTTGTGTATAGACAGGTAAACACGAAGACAAAGAGACATCAGGAAACTGTTATTTGTGTATAGACAGGTAAACACGAAGACAAAGAGACATCAGGAAACTGTTATTTGTGTATAGACAGGTAAACACGAAGACAAAGAGACATCAGGAAACTGTTATTTGTGTATAGACAGGTAAACACGAAGACAAAGAGACATCAGGAAACTGTTATTTGTGTATAGACAGGTAAACACGAAGACAAAGAGACATCAGGAAACTGTTATTTGTGTATAGACAGGTAAACACGAAGACAAAGAGACATCAGGAAACTGTTATTTGTGTATAGACAGGTAAACACGAAGACAAAGAGACATCAGGAAACTGTTATTTGTGTATATACAGGTAAACACGAAGACAAAGAGACATCAGGAAACTGTTATTTGTGTATAGACAGGTAAACCGTTACACCATCCGTTCATCGAACGGTCATAACTGAGGTTCTATCTGCAACAGGAAATATTTAAAAGATAAAGAAACATAAACACAAGCTAGGACGAGGTTTGGAACACACACACACACACACACACACACACACACACACTTGGTGGGGAGGGGGGGGGAGCAACATATACGGCAGTATACGTTAGCTACATGCATGTCTTTCAGTTTCCGTACATGTCAGGACAAATGGTAATGTACCGACAGTACAAGTATACTGAGCTGCTTTCTGGGACAAACAGTTCATCATTGGGAAAACCACACACACACACACACACACACACACACACACGTCACAGTATGCACGCACGCACGCACGCACTTATTCCCATAGCCTAACAAACTTCACACAGAGACACAGTGTAGTAACTCAAGTTGTATGTCTCGGGTGTCAAGAGCCAATTGACATATAATTTCACTGTCATTTAACCTGTTCATATCAACAATTGCAGAGCAGAAGATCTTTAACTATCACCGGTTGAACTGTGTCCTGCGTGCACACCTGAGCGGCACGAGTATTTGTAAGGGCATGTGCCTGTGCCTCGTGCGTGGACACCTGAACGGCACGAGCATTTGTAAAGGCATGTGTGCCTCGTGCCGGGACACTTCTCATGCAAGTAACCGCTAGTATGTGAACACTACTCATGCAGGTTATGTTAGGAATACAGTGAGTGCAGGCGAACACTCCCTCCTGAGACGCGCCACGAAGCGGAGCGGCTGGCGGAGACAGGTTCGAGTCCCACTGGTTGAAAGTGGTCTGGGACATGGGCAGGGACCAAGACACGCCTGCAAGATGGGTGTCTGGCTGAGCGCAGCGGTGTAAGACCCAAGGCTCTCAAGCTGCAAGAGCTGGCGTCCGGCTGTGGCTCCACAACGCTACGTAGGAGGTTCAGCGCTACCTCGACTATGGTCGCCCCAGGACTGTCATCCGTTATGCCAGTGGCAAATATGTAAAGACACTGTTGGCAACAGTGACAGGCTGTAACGCGCCAACTGTGCACTTTATGTTGCGTTGTATCTGTTCGTGCTACTAGTAGCTAGTTGTAGTAAATGTGGAAAAATGTTCATTGTTCTCGTGTAGAGTGTACGACTGAGTGCGTGTGTCTTGCTTGTATGTGCTGGTGCGTGTAATTGCGAGTGTATGCTTGTGTGTGTGAGTACTCATGAACTCGGACACGTTAGAAGGTTCATGACATCGGGGAGAAAGACACTTGTACTTATCTTATAAACACTGAACACTGTTGACAATCGTTTTACCCGTCGTCGCCAAAACACTGATAAGAGACGCTCGATCTGTTGTAAAGCAACTGCTCTGTAACTGGGTCATCAAGTGTTTGTTTGGGGCCGGCCTCTCTCTCTCTCTCTCACACACACACACACACACACACACACACACACACACACACACACCCTGACTGTATGTAGGAAGTGACATTGATACCGATATTGTTTTGCTCCTTTTTGAATTAGTAGAGAGATAATGTTACTGACATACTCTGAGAATAACTGACGTGTACATGTGAAAGGAACAATATCGAGTCAGTGCAGCTGATTAGATCAGAAGTAGAATGACGTGTCGTATATGTCATATAATACATACAATTGTGTCAGTACTACTATAGCTAGCAATAGCCAATGACATTTCTCTTTACCTTTCACGGACATCAGACATCACCAGGCGGAAGCTGAGTGACCAACACGTCTCCCTCTAACCTCCATCTGTATAGGACGAATGTCCATGACAATATGGCGTGCTTGTTGCAAGAAGGAAGTCAAATATATCGGCACACATTCGTCTGACTAGACCCGTGAATTTGAAGTTGTTGACATACCGACCGATACGTCACTAGCTGGGCGGGTCAGAGGGCAGCTTGTGCAAACCATGCACAGTAAAACATGCAAATAAGATTTCAATCCGAGTTCAGTGGTACGAGAAGTGTGTTTAGAAGGTCGGGTGTCTACAGCTCTGTGTGTGTGTTTGTGTGTGTGTGTGTGTGTGTGTGTGTGTGTGTGTGTGTGTGTGTGTGTGTGTGTAAAGAGACTTATATATAAACCGTGACTGTTTTCCAGTTTCAAATGGATGTTGCAGTCCTACTTGTGATAAAGCCGTTTTCTTAGACAAACTACATGTAGCATACAAGACGGCGCTTCACTACAGTTACAAACAACTGAAACCACATCAGTTAGTGTTACCTCATTTCAACATCCCATATTGTTTGTATTTCTTTTCTTTCGAAGTTTGTTTGAATATATATATATATATATATATATATATATATATATAGAGAGAGAGAGAGAGAGAGTAAACACACATATAGTTATAGACACGCCGCAAACATACTAAAAAGATAAGTAATTGATTATATATAATACAGAGTAAACACACATATAGATACAGAAACACCGCGAACATACTACAGGTAAAAATTATTGATAAGTATCCCCGACCCCCCCCCCCCTTTCCACACACACACACCCACACCCCTAAACAAGCAAAGCAAAAAAAAAAAAAAGAAAGAAAGAAAGAAACTGATCACACACACACACACACACACACACACACACACACACACACACCTAAAAAGGCAAAGCAGAAAAAGAGATATAAGCCAAAGTAGAAATGTAACCGGGTGCCAGGGGTCTGGTTCGTGCAGGCAGGGAGACCAAACACAGAGGTCGCTATGACATGAGTTTTATTGGTAGGAAAACAGTAACAAGCAGGATACAAGACAAACGCAGAGTCCAGTCACATGCGGCAGGGCTGAGAGCGAGAGTGTCCATCGACTCATCATTAGCTTGCTTTACGTCCTATGGCGTTTAGCCCTTAACTAAGGACAAGTTGTTCCTGGCATGTGTCTTTGGCTGCTTGGCTGGCCGAGTGACTTTGGCTCCAGCGAACCGTGGCTCGCGGCTCTTTATGCGCCCAGCGCGGCCCGCAAAGAAGACAACGGCTGCTCACAGCAGATAAGAGGGAAGATGTACCCGTAGCGGCGAAAATGATACGCAATCTTAATGAAAAACAGAAAATATTCTACAGCCACCCAAAGAGCAGAAAAACCAGGACAACAGTCTTGAAAAGGGGACAAAATGCTAACTTACACCCGTTAAACTTTAAGTTATCGCTAACAACAAAACATAATTAAAATGTACAAACTGTCATGAAACTACTGCAGTTTACAGAATTATTCTAAGTGAAGGGACTACGTAGATATTTGACACTAAACAGACACAAACAAACACGACTAATTGACACACGCGCCATCGCGGATACGCAACACTGCGCGCGTGCGGCCAGTGGGCAGTGCACAGGGCTGGCCAGGGAACAAAGGCTGATGTACAGGGCTGGCCAGGGAACAAAGGCTGATGTACAGGGGTGGCCGGGGACGCGTAAGAACGGGTGGCGAGAGGGACGGCGGGACTAAGAAGAACAAAAAGGAGATACAGTGATACAAGCATTGTAAACAAAAATATCACTAAATAGGGGCCGGCTACGACCCGGTCTCAGAAAAAAAACCCAAAGGCCGCCATCATCATCAGGAAGGATACAAACAAAACTACCTGTATACAAACAACTGCTTGGAGAAATGCAGTGAATGGAAATGGGAACACAAGTTAGTCATCACAGACAGAGTTGCGATTGATAATCAACACTTGATGAAGTCGACAGTCTGATAATCAACACTTGATGAAGTCGACAGTCTGATAATCAACACTTGATGAAGTCGAAAGTCTGATAATCAACACTTGATGAAGTCGACAGTCTGATAATCAGCACTTGATGAAGTCGACAGTCTGATAATCAACACTTGATGAAGTCGAGAGTGTTGATGGCACCCACAGTTTTTCATACAACAAAGGGATCCTACATGATGAACAAAGTCATTCAGACCAGTCTGTGTCTTACATAGTCACGTTGTCATCTTTACACACTTGTCACCCAGTCTCAATTATCACCAGCTGGGTGCTGCAGCGGGAAATCACAAGCACTCTGTCGTTCGCCTCCACAACATCGTCAGTGTCCCCGGCATCATCATCATCCTGACTCCTGCACGGCAACCAGACCACGACCCTCCGCTCTAGGCCGGCTACACTTCCCACTTCTGCCACCGTCACTCTGTCACTGTCAGCCAGCGCCACGTCAGCTGGGTGAGCGCACTTCGTGGCGAGCGGTCACGTTTTTTGCGCTCTCTGACTGCAGCAAGCGGGTCAGTGCTGAGCTGTGTTGACCGCTGAGTTTGCAGTATTCACGCACCGATACTGAGCCCGGCTACGTTTTCTTTCGCCGGTCGGTTTGTACTGTTTTTCTTGTTTCTTGTTTCGTTTTACCTTGGACATTACCAGTAAAGCAAGATGTCTACAGCACTGCCTGTTTTCCTGAAAAGGCGAGATATTCCAGATGCGATGGAGCAGCGTCCTACAGTCTTGGAAATGTGTCTAGCCGCATAGCGTACCGCCGGTGTGGGCACCGTCGTCGGCGCACAAGAGATTAGAGGTTTGTGGAGAATCTACCCTACCACCCGTGAGGCAAGGAACGAGCTTCTAATCAAAGGCATACGGTTACGGAACGTAACTCTGCAGGTATGTGAAAATAACCCTTACACACTCCGAGACAACACCGGAGAAGAAAAACCCTCCACAAAAGTGTACATAGACAGGTTGCCCATTTCTGTAGCCGACTCGGAGATTGAACATTCTCTCTCTGCTATAGGGTGTGAGTTGAGGTCCGAAATAAAACATGAGAGAGCGAGGGACAATGACAACAAGCTCACCCGGTTTCTAACAGGACGAAGGTTCGTTTTCATAACAGTGCCAACAACCCCCCTTGAAAAGACTATGACTGTCAGCTTCTTCTCGGCATCCGTTTACCACAAAGAGCAAGCAAAGCGCAAATTGGTTTGCTCAAAGTGTTTGGAAGAAGGGCACCATGTATCAGGGTGCACGAACAAGGTTGTGTGCCGAGCATGCAGAGAGAGTGGACACAAGCGAGGTGACCCGGCATGTGAGTTTGCTACACGCACGGACATCATTTCGCCAGTGCTGCAGCAGACAGAAGCAGGTAGCGAGAGGCCCGACGTAGAGGGTGTAGGTCAGGGGTCAGGGGCGGTGGAGACGTCTAATGCGGCTGTCGAAAATACAGCTTTAAACAGTGACGCCCGAGAGTCCGCACGTGCGAAGCTGCGACAGAGTAGCATCTCCTCATCGCTCGGTATCGTCCCGCCGCGTAGCCGTTCGGAGTCCGTGAAACGCCGCCGACCGACAGACAAGAGCAGCCCAGAGAGTCACAAGCATTCACGTCAGGCCCTGCACGCTCAGCGACGCATCTCTGACCGACTTACCGCTCTTGCAAACGATCACGATGACTACGACGACGACGACGACTCCGTGAAGTGATCTTGCCCAATTATCTCTTGACTTCCTGACGACCCAAGCCCGTCCCCCGGACATTCCGATTGATTTGTGATGTAATTATTTACTTTATTTACTTTAAATGGACATCCTTCAAATCATTTCGTTGAATGTACGTGGACTACGAAATAGAGTGAAACGAAAAAAGCTATTTAGACTTTTCAAGGAAAAAAAGTATGATATAATATGAAACAAGAAACTTATATTACCCAGAATGTAGCAGATGCATGGAAGAATGAATGGGGAGGGGAGTTAGTGTATTCTGTTGGGGCTACACACAGCAAAGGACAAGTAATATTGATAAGAAAGCACTTTCCGTTTGAATGGTCCTCTCATGTTACTGATTCCAGGATCTTGGCAATCAACGTGAGAGTTGAAAACGAAGAAACCTGTGTTTTTAATGTATATGCACCCAGTCAAAAAGACAATAGAGATTTTTTTCACTTCTTAACAAGAACAATACAAAATTGCAACTATGAGCGCATTATTGTATGTGGCGATTTTAATGCAGTCATGAACAATGATCTCGACATAATAAGTGGAGAGAAACATCCCTCGGCCGTGGTAAATGATTTCAATAGTTTTAAAAATGAGTGCGAACTCACTGATCTATGGAGAGTAAATAACCCAGACACCCGGGAGTACACCTGGTCGAGAAAAACTAATGACAATTTCGTCGCCCGGAGATTGGACTACATATTCGTAAATGACGCAGCTTTGGACAAAGCATCGGAGATTAATTTTTTCTCTGTACCTACGTCGGACCATAGGGGAATTTTTCTCTGTTTACGATTTGATAAAATAAAAAGAGGTCCAGGCTACTGGAAGTTCAATAACTCCTTACTCAGAGAGAAAAAATTTATTGATAAAATGAATCTAGTTATTGACACTTTTCTCAATTGTGAAATCTACGAAACAGCAGAACAAAAATGGGAGATGCTGAAATTAAAAATTAAAACTGAATCAATTGAATATAGCAAAAATCGTGCAATCCACAAAAAGAATAGATATAGTTGAGTTATCAGCAAAACTTAATGAATGTGAGACCCGTTTAGCGAAAGAACCCCAAAACGCCCTTTTGCTACAAAATCGGGAAAATCTGAAATTTTCATTAGATCTTTTGGAACATGAACGTCTAAAGAGTGCTCAGACCAGATCCAAAGTAAAATGGATTGAGGAGGGGGAAAAAAACACAAAATATTTCTTAAATCTAGAAAAATCTCGTGCAAATGCAAAATTATTTTCTAGCATTGAGACGGAAAATGGAACTTTTTTGACTGACCAATTAGACATTTTAACAGAACAAAAACGTTTTTTTGAAACTGTGTACAATCGAGATACGTCTGACGCTCCGATTGAAAACAAGGTTGATGCATTTATAAAAGACTGTAATGTCCCATGCTTATCAGAAGAGGAAATGAAAAATTGTGAGGGTTTGATAACAGTTGAAGAAGCCTCACAGGCTTTAAAAATGTTAAAAAATGGTTCTTCCCCAGGCTTAGATGGACTCACCACAGAATTCCTTAAGTTCTTTTGGTCAAAACTCAGAAACGTTATCGTCCAGTCTTTAACGAATCCTTCCAAAAAGGATCCTTGTCATACACCCAAACATCTGCAGTTCTGACACTGATACACAAAGGTAAAAATCTTCCGAAAAACAAGCTTTCAAATTGGAGACCAATTTCATTAACTAATACAGATTATAAAATCCTGGCAAAATGTCTTGCTAGTAGAGTGTGTAAAGTTATTGACAAGTTGGTACATGGAGATCAGGTTGGGTACATCAAAGGAAGAAATGTATCAACTACTATACGAACTATTGATGATGTGATAGAATACTGTAAGATTAAAAAAAAGACTGGTATTTTACTAGCGCTGGATTTCCAAAAAGCTTTTGACAGTATCTCCAAAAATACATGCTGTATGCTTTTAGAAAATTTGGCTTTGGTGAAAACTTCATTCATTGGGTCTATACATTATTTAATCAAACAGGAAGCTGTATTGGTTACAACGGATGGCTGTCTGACGACTTCGAAATTAAATCCGGAATTAGACAGGGTTGCCCATTTTCATGTCTTGCCTTCACTATCGGCATAGAACTTCTGGCAATACGGTTTAGGCAAAGTGAAAACGTCAAAGGTCTAGCTTTCGACACACAACGTATAATAAAGACCCTGCTTTACGCAGATGACGTTACTATGTTCCTGCGAGACATACAGGACATACAGAGTGTCTTACAAACACTAGAAATATTTTCAGTATTTTCAGGATTAAGGTTAAACAAACATAAAACGGAAGCCATGTGGCTTGGTGGTGGTGGGAACAGATTAAAATTTGGGGTACATGTATATACTTTAGCAGCAACTGCTGTGCTTCGGAAATTGAACTCAACTGGAAGGAACGAATGATAAAAAAAATTAAGCAGATTATATCAAGCTGGGAAAAAAGGAACTTGGGACTTTCAGCAAAATTATGCATTATCAAGTGCTATCTCATATCTCAGTTGATACGTGTAATGCAAGCAATTCGTATTCCTGAGGGCGCTTTGAAAGAAAGAAATACTGTTTTATACAGATTCCTATGGAGAAAAAAGAACTGTAACAAAAAAGCATTTGAAAAAGTTAAAAGAGTGTTAATTAACAGCGAAACAGAAAAGGGAGGTATAAAAATGATCGACATGTGCATCATGCAAGAATCGTTTCTCTGCAATTGGATGATAAAACTCTCCAACACAAATCCTGACACTACATGGACACAGATTCCAAATATATGGTTGAGCAATTTTGGGGTAAATTTAGCATGTTTTAATAATCCCATTGAGTACTCCAGATTTAAAGGGCTTGAGTATGTGAAATCAACTTTCTGGTCCTCAGTAATACGAACCTGGCTAACGCACAACACAACTCCAAAGACAAGTACTGAATTTAATATGACATGCATATGGAACAATGGTCGTATATTGTATCAATCCATACCTATTTACTTTAGAAGGTGGGCCAAGAAAGGTATTACCTATGTAAATGACTTACTACTGGCAAATAGAATTATGTCTCTGTTACAAATTGAAGAGCTAATTGGTCCACTGCCTAGCTTATGCTTAGAATATATAGTAGTATCTTCCGCGGTTACAAACTTCTGAAAAGAAAACCCAGACTATGCACAAATGCAAACAGAAAGGCAATTGGGTCTTTGTCTCAATGGAGAAAAGATTACCTCAGCCAAAATTATTCGTAAACAGATTGTACAGAAACGTTACAGCCCACCTTGTGTTATTCACTTTTGGCGTTACAAGTTTAATACCGATATTAACCAAGCCCACTGGAAACTCGCATATCAGACTACAACTGAAACAAGATTACATGAGTTACAATGGAAAAGTTTTCACAATATTTATCCTACTAATATCCTTCTGTATAAAATAGGAATAACCGAAA
Organism: Batillaria attramentaria; assembly: GCA_018292915.2. Taxonomy (NCBI): domain Eukaryota; kingdom Metazoa; phylum Mollusca; class Gastropoda; family Batillariidae; genus Batillaria; species Batillaria attramentaria. The sequence goes on along the minus strand of JACVVK020000496.1, from coordinate 211,186 downwards.
GTGAAAACCAGCCAGAACAGCTCGACTATATTGAGCATTTTCTGTTTGAATGTAAGCGTGTGAAGGCATTATGGAAACACATTGAAAATATTATTAATTGTAAATTTGGGCATTGTATTGTTCTGAATGCTGTACATGTACTATCTGGTATAACGGACAAGGGCGGCATCTCTAAGGAGAAATGTCAGTTTCTTAATCATGTAATTTTAATTGGCAAAATGTGTATAAGTAAATACAGATACGGTACACCTACAAACATAATAAGCATGTTCGAAAAGGAAACTCAGTTAAGACATCTGTCCATGTACTAATTACAAACGCATTAATTTAAAACAGTGTGGAACCATTGAAGAGAGGCCGATCAGCCAAAAAAAAAAAATTGAAAAAAAAAAGTGGTTTTGAGTGGCCTGCATGCAACTGAGGTTCCAGAAAGAAAAAGAAAAAAAAAGGGGGGGGGGGGGGGGGGAATGTTCGCTGACGATTCTACCATCCACTCATCTGGCACTAGCATGTCAAAAATAAACAGTAGTTTACAGCAGAATCTTCACGATATCTCTCGCTGGTGTGACCATAATAGTATGATAGTCAATCCATCTAAAACAAAAAGCATGGTACTTACAACGCGCCAAAAACACCAGCTCCATCCTTTACATCTTGACCTTTCTTATGACACAGTCAGAACAGAACAGGTTAGTAAACACTGCCTGTTAGGGGTAACAGTGGATGACCAGTTTAAATGGCAGCCTCACCTCGATAATGTATGCAAAACTGTCTCTCAAAAACTCTTTCTGTTATCTAAGTTAAAGACAATCATTGACCTGAAGACGCGGAAGCTATTTTTTTAATGCATATGTAAAACCACATGTTGATTATTCTTCATCCCTTTGGGATAACTGTGGAGATCTCCATCTCAAAAAATTGAATTCTCTGTACCGACGCGCTATGAAACTCATCCTCCCTGACATCTCCCTAACCACTGATGAAAAGATCACGGCTTTAGACTGTCTAACACTTGATAAACATCTGGTCTTTAAATAAATGCATCATGATGCACAAAATTGTCAATGGTAAAGCGCCCAACTACTTGTCTAAACTGATTAGACCTTGCAACAGCGGGTACAGCACTTCGAGGAACGGTCTCTTCGTTACACGCCCCAGGCTAGACTTGTTCAAATCAAGTCTCTCTGACTCAGGAGCACAGTTATGGAATAATCTCCCATCTCATGTTCAGTCTACTTACTCCTCTCATCTCTTTAAAGCCAAAGTTCATCATTACTTTTCTACGAACTAAGTATTAACTACTTCTCTATTAGTTTTCCCAGGGGAGCTGGGGTGGCCGAATGGTAGAGCTTTGGACTTCCAATGCTCGGGTCATGAGTTCGAATCCAGGCAGGGGCCAAATATTTGTGATGGCCTTTTCATCGTTGCCCCGTCTTTGATATCACCCGTATTTGGTGGAAAAAGGACGTTAAACTCCCAAACTCCCACCCACCCACCCACCCTATTAGTTTTCCTACAGCTTTTCCATGCTTTTGATATTTGCATATTCTGTAGTCCCATTTCATATGTTAACGTTTTACAGCGTAGTGTATTACTCTTCCGCTGGATAGTGTCACGTGCTGTAGCTATGTGCTGTATGTGTGATATTTTGGGTAATCACATGTATGTCTTATGTTATGTATGTAATGTTATGTATGCCCTCTGTGTGTGTGTGTGTGTGTGTGTGTGTGTGTGTGTGTGTGTGTGTGTGTGTGTGTGTGTGTGTGTGTGTGTGTGTGAAGAACAGACAGAGAGACATGTGCGTCTATGTTCTCATCCTTGGAAAATAAAGTTTCAGTCAGTCAGTCTCTCTCTCTCTCTCTCTCTGTGACACATGAGTTACAGGCATTGTCAATCGTTGTTAATCATCATTGGTGGTAGTGGTGGTGGTGGTGGTGGAGGTGGTGGTGGTGGTGTTTGGTTTGTTGTAATTTTCACAGTCTGTACTCCTCATCGCCGGAGTCGTCAGTGTTATTTATTTTCATCACGCGGGTCAGCAACTATCACCAGCTGGGTGCTGCAGCGGGAAATAAAAGCAATTCTGTCGGCCGCCTCCGCAACATCGTGAGTGAGCCCGGCATTCTCATCAAACCGCGTCCTGCCCACCAACCAGACCAGGACAGGACGCTCGAGGCCGTATACACTTGCCGCATCTGCAACCGTCACTCTGTCACTGTCAGCCAGCGCCATGTCACACACAAAGCTCTCCCAACTCGCCACACCGTCTCTCCCCCACCTCGCCTCAGCGTCTCTTCTACTTCCAATAACTCGCACCGGGAGGCCGGCAGAGCGAAGGCCACGCACCACACCACAGGCTTGTGACGTCACCTGACCTCTGACGTCTCTCGTCTCCTCACGAAGCTCGTCACTACACGTCAGCACGAGGACGTCACGGTACTGGAGACGCGGGGGACTGGTGGTTGTGCCGACACTGGTGGGGTTGATGTTGGCACCTGCCGTCAGACAACGACAACACATAAACACGTGCTGATCACGTGATATCTACGCGCATAACTCGTATAAACCTTACTCACTATGCACGGTCAGAAAACGGACTGATGTGTGTCCACGTATGATGAACACGTACAGTCAGTAATGAAGATTTCTTTCTTTATTCACAGCAGGGGAAGGAGGAGGAGTGCTTGTTTACTTGGTTGGTTGTATACTCGGCTCCTTGGGCGAGACAGGGACGGAAGGGTTAAACTTGATATAGGGAGTGGAGCTGTTTAATGATTTAATTACAAAATGTGTGAACTGATACAACATTTTATTAAGGCAAAGCTCTGTTCTTGGTACCTGAAAGGCCACCCACAACACACACATACCCGTCACACCCACATGGAGGTCCTCCGTCAACACTCGCGCCACCATCGCTCCACATCTCCAGCACTCCACGGGCCATCGTCCGGTGTGGTCCCCGCCTTTATGACGTAACCGGATGACCCGGGGCCCGTCACTGGGGGAAGGCGTGCCGCTGTCACTGTAGTTGTGGATCTCATTAAACCTGCTGACTTCCCTCGCCACTTCTCTAACAACAGCCGGACAGGATCTCAGGGGCACCGTGAGCGGCTCGGCCTGTAGTTCTGTAGGGATGTCGGTGTTGCCATTAGTAGCGGCCCAGAGAGAGAGGCGCGGTCCACAGGCTGCCAGCAGTTCTCTCACCAGTCTCTGTGTGGCCGGGCCGGCTTTCCTGTTACAGAGAACGGGGAGGGAGTCATGACACTTGTATCGAACACTGTCGTTTACTTGTTGTCAGGGACTGTACATTATTGTTATGTACATCACCATCAGTCGACAGCACTTCCGGCGATATAAGACGTACGAGTAACAATCATTACGAGAGGGGAGATAAATAATCGTTTTACAACTTCGATTGTAACCTTGTCTAGTGTTTATAGGAAACAGTCAAGTTGTCTGGTCAGTCGATCACTGAAAGGAGCCAACCATCGATACTCGCTTCATTTCACAGGGAAAACCAGAATCCTGACGTCAGCCGTGATCACGTGTCACAACTGATATAGATAGCATCACGTATGTGTACACGATATGGTGTTTTGACTCAACAGAAAAAACAATTGTGCCTCCAATCTTAGACTGGCATTGAGAGAGATTTGAAAACATAAAGAGCTGATCACCAGGATAACATAACCACTGTTATAATACTTGGATGGAGTAAAGTGAGGGAGAGAACCAGGTTATGTGCGTCACCAAGGTCAAACCACAGTTGTCGTTCTTCAGGATTATCACTGATTGGAGGGATGGGGGATGTTCTGGAGTTTAACGTCCTTTTCCACCGCATATGGGTGATATCAAAGGTGGGACAACGAGAAAAATGTCAGCACAAATATTCGGCCCCAGCCGGGATCCGAACTCACGACCCGAGCATTTAAAGTCCAACGCTCTACATGTCGGCTTTCCCGGCTCCCTACAACGATGATCACAGGTGTAAAAGAGTAGGTTAAAGTAGCAATAACATTTCTCCGGAGACTATCGCAAATAAACAGTTTTTTGTTGAGAAACCAGCACGTGCTGCAGGAACAGGCTGTTGTCATGACGACACCACTATCACTCCAGTAATAAACTCTACATCATCGTCTTGTTGGTGAAGAAGGGTAGGTGGGTGTTTGCCAGTTTAACGTCCTTTTCCACCACGTAAGGGTGATATCAAAGACGGGGCAACGAGAAAAAGGCCAGCACAAATATTTGGCCCCAGCCGGGATTCGAACTCACGGCTCGAGCATTGGGAGCCGAACGCTACTACAGTATTCGGCCATCCCGACTCACCTTGTTGGTGAAGAAGACTTGATCCAATATGATTCATGTTTTGTCATTTCCACGTACCGTCCCTGTCACGTTATGGGTAACACAAGTGTAGCGTGACATTTTACCTATATCTTGTCACCTGTCACACCTAAACGTGCAGTACTGTAGTCACCTACCTGTCTGTAAACTCGGCCTCGTCTATCAGCACGTGAAGCTGTTGTCCCCGTGTTGCCGGCACCAGTGACTGAAGTGTCTGAAGCGCCGCCTCCACATCTCCAGGCCGGTTCAACAGGTCATAGTACAGGAAGTGCACGGCGGCCGCCGCTTGTTGCGTTGTGGGGTCTGCCTGCAGGGTCATCACCAACTGCTGATGTATCAGGCGTGACACCGCAAGGCTGCAAGGATCAAGACAGAGTACAACCACAGGATGTCCCTGACGCGCCCCGACCAGCCCCTTCACGACCAGCACTACAGTCTTGCCGGTGCCCGGGGGACCGGTCAGACAGACGTGTGCTGGTGATCTGGTGAGCAGGTCGAGTTGCCCGGGGGTGAGGACGAGAAGCGCAAGTCGCCGGCCGAGTTCTGACACGGCCTCCCCCAGTGTCCGCACCTCCACGCGCGGGGGGATGACGCAGTGAACACGGACTGTTGTTGCCGGGCTCACAAACCTGTCAACATACAGAAGAGGTAAACAAGTGTTGTTGTTGTTGTTGTTGTTGTTGTTGTTGTAACAGTTTGTTTTTAAATTGTGATTGTTTCAATTGTTTACAATATGCTTGTTTAGTGAAACAAAAATGAAATATTTTGATAAATGTTTATAACGAGAAGAACTACACTGTGCATGTATATGAAAGAAGATTGTGATGCGTAATAATAATAATAATAATAATAAACATTTTCAAGGTATGAAGCGTTGTGCGCTCATATGCCACTCCCCGTATCGACAAAATACAACTGTTGTTGTTGTTGTTGTTGCTGTTGCTCTTGTTGTTGTTGCTGTTGTTGTTTGAATTGGTCGGAGTCTGTTTGCTGAGCGGAAAATGAAACGCAGTAAACGTTCACTCCGAGAAAAAAAATAAAAGATTTTTATCATTTTTTCGATAAATACCACTTCTACTACTGCTGCCGCGACTACTACTACTACTACTACCACTACTAGTTGTATGAAGCGCTGCACACTGATAGGCTTGTGGCCGTGTGGACAAAGTACAATACAATGTCTGTAACTGTACAATGAAAGTAATCTGTATTCAAACACGTATATACTTTGTACAGTCAACAAACTTCACGTTTCCTGCTTCAGCACAAACTAACTAACGGCTGGAATATTGCATGATAGGCTTCCTCACCTGCTGACAAGTGTTTCATACAGATCACGTGACATTGTGGGGTCCGTTCTACACGCCACGCGCTGTGTCCACCAACTGTCCAGTTTCCCGAGTACAGCGGCGTCCACGTGCCAGGGCGTGGTGCGGTCAGACATGACGTCACTACACACACACAGCGCCACGGCCGCTCTCACGTCTGGAGCACCCACACACCCACACACCAGCTGAAAAACGGATCGTATTCATCGTCACTTGACAGTTTACACTCAAAAGCAAATGGTGATGAAGTCGGTGGCTCAACGGTTTGAGCGTTGGACTCGAGATCGAAAGGTCCCGGGTTCGAATCCCGACAGGGCCAAAATTCGTACAGGCCTTTTTCACGTTGCCCCGCTTCCACTGACTGTGAGATGAATCTGTTTGTGCAACTTGTCCAATACAGTCAAGGATATATATAAAATGGGGCCGACTTGGCAATCTGACTGGATTGAATTCGTGTTCAGCTGGACTGTACAGTTAAAGTAGCTATCCCTATCCCCCATATCCTGCCCCCTAGAGCCGTCTGCAATCATCTCGTTGTGGCGTGGACGATAAACCCCAGGTAGCCAACCAACCGTAATACAGTGTAATAGGAGCTGCTCGTCTGAACGGGGTAGAAGTTACAGAGTCTACGAAATGAAAATAAAATGAAACAAAATAAACCAAAAATAGTCACTTGGTATGTCTCAGCCTCCGTTGTGTACAATAAAGTACACGCATCATCGCATCATCATGATAAATTGTGCAGACAAAGAGAGTTTCTGACCTGTGCCAGCTGACTGTCTCCATCCAACACGTGCTGTAGCTGCGTCCTGCTGATGTAGGGCAGGATCAGCGTTTTGCGGACACTCACTCCCGGCGCCACGTCACTCATCACGTGATTCACAACCCTCTCACACTTGTCCAGCTGTTTCACGGCCTTGCTGACCTTCTCAGCCACAGCTTTGTCTGTTGGGTTGTTGTCATGGATACCCACTGACTTGATCTCCCCGAGCAGGACGCCGTATTTGCGGTGTATGACGATGACGTCAAAGTCGCCCTCTCGCTGTGTGGCGTGAAGATCCCTGGGTAGCGGGAACTGAGCAGCCTGGGTAGCATCCAGCTTGTTCAGGTAGTCAGTGAAGTTTAGTGACGACATCACAAACATGGCTTCCTGTCGCTGCTCTCCTAGCGTCTGTAGACAGTACAGCACGTGCTGTTGGGCGAAGTCGTCACGTGAGTCGGTTTCCTGCACGTTGATTGGCTGAGCGGCTGGATGCTGCTCTCGGGTCCACAGACTGTGGTCAGTTTGCGGTATGTTCATTGGCCGGGTAATGGGGACTGTGACCCTCCACCATGAAATGAGTCGTCTCATAAAATGAACAAATAGCACAAGAAGACTCATTACGTGGTGGAGGGTCAGATATCCCCGTGTCCACATGCTGTATGCTGAGTGACTTGGTGTTGCATGAGACGTGTGTTGAACTGTATCTTGGGATGCCCTCGTAGCTGTCTGTAGGGACGGCTTCTGGTCTCTCTTTGTCGTAGTCAGCTCAGTACAGTTATACTCCCGGCTCCACATTCTATGTGATGAGTCTTGTCCCATTGGCATTGCGCTGGGACTATTGCCTGGAGGTGAGACCGTGAAAATCGGACGACTGACTGACGTCACAAATCCCGGTAAAGGTCGCAACACCAGGGCCGGTTGCCCGGCAACAGTGTCTCTATCATACGGCACACGGTTCATGATGTAGGGTGGTACACAGTAAGTGCGGGTGTCAAGGTCACGGTATAGTGACGTCACCACGCGTCTCCAATCATTCTGTAAAGTTTGTCGGGTGACCACTGAGCTTGATGTGGTGACTGGTGTAGTAGTTACTGGTGAGGTGGTGACTGCAGTTGTGGCTGCTGATGAGGTGGTGATTTGGGCGGTATTTGCTGGTGAGGTGGTGACTGGAGTGGTGGCTGCTGGTGAGGTGGTGACTTGGGCGATGACTGCTGTTGAGGTGGTGACTTGGGCGATGACTGCTGGTGAGGTGGTGACTTGGGACGTGAGTGACGTGGAGTTGGTGACCGTGGCAGGGTGAGTGTTCCCTGGTCCAGGATCTGATGCTGGAGGTCTTTCCGACATTTTTTCACGAAATGTGTCCGGCGTCACGATTTGGCTACTGACTTTTTTTAATGTGACAGATTCAGACTTTGTGAGCACTTTGTGCACTGTCTACAGAGTGAGTGAAAGAGTCACGTGATTAAGACAGAGTCCTTTTGGATTTGTGAATGTTGTACGTACCGCGCCAGACACATAATTATGATCTCGTTGGCTGGACCACATTTTTTTTATCATTCTGGCGTCATGTTGTGTCATGATTGTTCTAACGACTGAAAACTCTAGTTATGGCCATGATACAGTCCTGGGTGAACATAAAGACAAAGAAATTTACATCAGCAGATTGCCAGCTTCTTACAGACAAGATGAGTAACTCTGTACAGGTGTTTTTCTCAGTTTACCAGGAAAGTGAAAATCGAAGTGTTGATACAACGTTGTTGGAGAAGAAATCTGAAGTCTTCTTTCCGCAACAGGTCCGCACGCTGTAGACGCCGGCACTATGACTCCCAACTCGATCTCACCATTTGACAACAGTTCCAGAAATAATCCATGACGTCCTAAGCCGCAATTCAGAAACATGTTGTAAACGGTTCATTCCATCTCTCATGTTTATCAAACAGTTTTATCCGTGTCAGTTTGTGCTTCAGCAAGTCTCTCTGCCCTACTGAGAAACTTCCTCATAGTAGAATAATGCCTGAGACAACATGTGCAATATACAAACACAGTCATGTCCCGCTGGCGTAAGCTGAAGTACTGTAATCATAGTAGCGCGAGCGAGTGTCTTTACTGTGCCCAATGTAATTAATACTGTTCCCACTGACCCACCCTCCTCCCTTCGCTCCTATCTCTCATGAGAAACAAGCTGAGAGATGAGTTGACAGAGGGTGGGGTATGTGTATCAGTTGAAGCCAGATTTTTCCTGGTTACAGGCTAAACTGACATGCAGCTAGTGTCGTCTTGCCAACTCCGCTCCAGAGCGACAAAAGCAACTGGATAATGTTACCTTAGTGGTGTGCACGGACCGTAAAAATAAAGAGCAAAGAACGATCCGCGTGTTCAGTGAATCAGAACTACCACGGCCGTTGATATAGTCATTTTCTGTATTCAGTTATAAGTTGAACTCGAGACTGATGTTTCATCCGATTTCCCTTGTAGTACAATTAGCTATACGTAGCTACACATCTCTATGGCCACAGCTGTCTCATAGAAACTGTTTTCAGTTGTCGCAGACGACAACGCAGGACTCAACTCAGTGGGTCCGCGGGGCCGGAACAGTTCGGTCAGTGAAGTAGTGGCCGCGCGGCCGTAGATTCAGTGACTGGCTGAATTTGCATGAACTATGATTATAACTCAGGCAGTTGTCATTATGCCTCGACGTCGGTCTTCGGTCAGTTGTCTCCGATTAAGTGGTTAAGTGGTTAAGGTTAGGGTCAAGTTGTTGGTGTGTCAGTCCGCCACAGCCTCTGTGTGTGTGTGTGTGTGTGTGTGTGTGTGTGTGTGTGTGTGTGTGTGTGTGTGTGTGTGTGTGTGTGTGTGTGTGTGTGTGTGTGTGTGTGTGTGTGTGTGTGTGTGTGTTATTTGCCAACTCTTAGAGGAGAGGCTTGGCACTTACGTGTTACTAGCCCATCCACAATGTCCCTTTGGCTGGGAGTGGTAATGAGGGGAATCCATATTGTGACTATACACAGCAACTATTACAAATGACGCCGCTGCTGCAGGTATTAATCACATACGGTACCTCAAGTTTGACTACTGGATCTTTAGATCAAACACCCTGCGGTGGTCCAACGACTGAAATGACCAGAGATTTGCCTGTAGCGGCCCGCGGGTATCAAAATGTCTATTTTACACGTAGACGCCCATTCACTCACTAATGGGGACCTGGCTGACATATTATGCTGCTGTGTTATTTAGAGGAGCGATAAACGTTCAGTAGCATAAGATATAAGTAATGCCCACAATATTTATATATTTGTTATCTCTGTGTGATTTTTCGCTATTAGTGGCATTCTGAAACCAGTTATTTAACACGAATCAAAGAAACATTGGGTATCATCTCTGATAAAAGGTTCGGTATAATTGCAGGGGATATTGTCTAACTTTAATCAACCCTTATCTTCTATGTTCCATGTCCAGCCCTGACTTAGCATGTTTGCACTTGTGTGCTTTACCACCTGCTTCTTTCAGTGTTGTGGATTGTTATTGTATAGTCCCGCTCCTTATTTAGAAACATGATCCAGGTGGCGTGACTAAACCTTCCCCGGCTGAACCCTCTATCTCTGTTACACATTTGCCATACCCCAAAGGGGGAGGGGAGGGGGGTAACATTTCTCTTTTCGCGTTTTCGAATCACTGACATGAGAAATGTACCTTCTGGTTTACAGAGTTGAAATTAGTTGGTTAATTGAATAAACTAAAACCATAATATTGTTGCATTTCTGTCCGGCGTGTCTATGCGTGGAGGTAACGGGCGTGACTATAAAACGAGTCCGTAATGTAAGCCCCCGAGAAACATTTTGCCGGAGCATCCGTTTCTGTGTAGGCTCAGGAACAGAGGCACCCCCAAAAAGCCAGTTTTCATCCAACGGCGTAAAACACCAGTCGGCCATTTTAGATTCGAAATCCATCTTTTATGGCCTGAGTTCGCTGTACGAGGTAGGCGTGACTACAACTGAAAGAGGAGCCATTATATCGTAATATCGGTTTCAAAAAGAGATGTAAATAATATTTTTAGTTCGATTGGTACTTGTTTCCTTTACGCGTGATGACAACGACGTAAATTCTTTGTTTTCTCTAAATTTACAAGAACCTAAAAAGCCACATGAAATAAATTGGCCTGTCAGAAATCAGTTGCCAGTTTCAGAGACAAAGAGGTCATTCTGATTATCCACAAATCTTTTGTTCCAAAGATTGTCATGGTTCTGGGTTACAAGATGGCAAATGAATTCGTGCGGACACTAATCTCACGGCTTTAAGTGTTTCCCAGAACGCGCGTGTTTTATTCATATTTTTTATTCAGAGCTCGTTCTTGCTTTATCTTTAAAATCTAATGTGTACCAGACGTAAGACGTTTGCTGGAAAACCTCCATTTTGGCCAAAGTAAAAACAATTATCAGAATGCGGGCTTTTTCATTCAATATGGCATAATTATCTCATGAGCTTGTGATTCTGTAGACATAACCAAGACACGATTCAAAGAAAATATTATGCACATCCTGAAAAAAATGCTGAATCCTAAATGGAAGCTGGTATCTTCATGAATCCACTTGCCAGCCCCCCCCCCCCCCCCTCTCTCTCTCTCTCTCTCTCTCTCTCTCTCTCCCATTTCATGTTCAGTCTACTTACTCCTCTCATATCTTTAAAGGTAAAGTTTATCATTACCTTTCTACGAACTAAGTGTTAACTATTTCTCTATAATTTTTCCTACAGCTTTTCCATGCTTTTATTCTGTAGTCCCATTTCATATGTTAACGTTTTACTGAGTAGTGTATTACTCTTGCGCTGTATAGTGTCACGTGCTGTAGCTATGTGCTGTATGTGTGATACTGTGGGTAATCACATGTATGTCTTATGCTATGTATGTAACGTTATGTATGCCCTGTGTGTGTGTGTGTGTGTGTGTGTGTGTGCGTGTGTGTGTGTGTGTGTGTGTGTGTGTGTGTGTGTGTGTGTGTGTGTGTGTGTGTGTGTGTGTCAAGGACAGACAGTTAGAGAGACCTGTGCGTCTATGTTCTCATCCTTGGAAAATAAAGTTTCAGTCAGTCAGTCTCTCTCTCTCTCTTGAGCACTCACAAACCTAAGCCGCTCCCAGTTCTGAGCGATTCCTCTCCAGCGTTCCCCAACAATACGCGTGTAACTGACACGATACAGATTGTAGCTTGAGGTGGAAGTTGAGACATGTTGCTGATCCCCTTAATCTCTGCTTTGTTCCCACCTGTTGCCCCGTCTTAGGTATTGTGTAACCGAGCATTTGTTTTTTTTATGTGGTTTAATTCTTAAGCGCCCAAGTCCCACCGCCCCCTGCCCACGGTATGGTAAGACTGCTTAAACAGAACAAGCCAGTGATCACCAGTAGGTGCCACTTCAAGCCAATATACATAACGAAAGGTGTGGACATTCCCGCTAGGCGCGAGACTGCTGCAGATTGCGTACTATTTACAGTAGTAAGTATTTACAGTAGTAAGTATTTACAGTAGTAAGTATTTACAGTAGTAAGTATTTAGTGGCTTTTTGTATTTCCTTCGGAACAAACGCCGTTTATTTTGCCTTCTTTTTTTTTTGATATTTTTAAATTTAAGAATGAAGTACATTACTGGCAAAGTGTGATGGAAAGTATGTAGAACACAACCTTAAGTCTACAGTAGTTAGTGGCTGAATTCATTTCAAGTGTTATGACGTATGCTAATCACACGGCAAACATGTGTATGTAGCAGCTGCAGCAGCATAATATGTCAGCCCGGTCCCCATCAGTAAGACAATTGGCGTCTATATGTCAGCCCGGTCCCCATCAGTAAGACAATGGGCGTCTATATGTCAGCCCGGTCCCCATCAGTAAGACAATTGGCGTCTATATGTCAGCCCGGTCCCCATCAGTAAGACAATTGGCGTCTATATGTCAGCCCGGTCCCCATCAGTAAGACAATTGGCGTCTATATGTCAGCCCGGTCCCCATCAGTAAGACAATTGGCGTCTATATGTCAGCCCGGTCCCCATCAGTAAGAGAATTGGCGTCTATATGGAAAAAGGAAGATTTGATACCCGAGGGCCGCTACAGGCAAATCTCTGGTCATTTCCTTGGACCACCGCAGGGTGTTTGACCTAACATATCCAGTAGTCAAACTTGAAGTGTGTGCACAGTACCTGCTGCAGCGGCGTCATTTGTAATAGTTGCTGTGTATAGTCAATATTTGAACCCAATCACAATACGGATTCCCCTCATTACCACTCACAGCCAAAGGGACATTGTGGGTGGGCTAGTAACACGTAAGTGCCAAGCCTCTCCTCTAAAAGTTGGTAAATAAAAAATAAAAATAAAAAACCAACGCTGTGTACACAGTGGTCTTCATATCAGGGTACTTGGCAACCTACCCCCGTAGAGGTTAATAATAATATATTACACTTGTAGAGCGCGGAGTTCTGCTTCGAAAAGCACTCAATGCGCTTTTGCTCACGCACACACACAACATTCACACGCACACATTTATACACATCAATACAGGCGGTGGAGTTTAACTTGAACTTAAAGATTAAAAGCTAGTTTGAAAAGATGTGTTTTGAGTTCTGCTTTAAACTGTAAAGGGAAGGGATGTTTCTCACAGAAGATGGCAAGGAGTTCCAAACGTGGGCGGCACTATAACGGAAAGAACGTTGACCACATGTTTCGAGGCTGACCCGGGGGACCTTAAGTAGCTTTTCTGAGGATGAGCGGAGAGTGCGGGATGTTTCGCCCCTTAGTTAATGTTAATGTCACGCCCCTTAAGGGGGGCTGTGCACAAAACCCCTCCCGCACGCACCCGCACTACCTACTCTAGCACCCAACGAACACACAAGAAACGTTCACAACACGTTTATTCACACTCTCACTACAAGACACGGGGCATGACACACTCACAACGAGGAATAAATATATAAAGACGAAACGATTAAATGAAAGGATGAAGCACGGATGAAGGAAGGATGAAGCACGGATGAAGGAAGGATGAGTGAACGGATGAAGGAAGGATGAGTGAACGGATGAAGGATGAGTGAACGGATGAAGGAAGGATGAACGGATGAAGGATGAATAAATGAGCGAATGACAAATGGATGAATAAATCAACCGGTGATCACATGTATCAACCAAGAGATCAACACATTAGACGATGCAAGCGTCCGGCTTTTGTGGCGGTGTTAACCACTGCTTCATAATAAATACTTAAGGATCTGTTTAATTAGAAAAAGGCATTTGAAGCCACCTATTTCAAGCAGTGAAGAGTTCATGAAATTTGATGTGGGATGCACGTTTTCCTTCCGCTGGGATCACTCTATTTTTTTTCCAATATGTAAAACAATGACAAGTTAATAGTGGTAGTTAATAGCAGCAAAATATAAACCTACCCCCAACGCAGCATGTAAGGGAGCAAGTGAACAAAATGGGGAAACTTGATGACCGCCGTAAAGACGACGTGCTTGTTTGTATTTATCATCATTACGCGTATTCCGTCATTATTAAACAGACTGCACTTTCGATTGCTGTTTGTGACAAAAGTACCAAAGCCATTTCAATGAACTTTTGATATGACGCAACTGGGATACCGCTATTTTTGCGTGTGCACTATTCTTTGAGAAAAACCGTTCACTACTCACAACGCAGCAACTTCTTTAACAAGTACACCCTCAAAATATCCCTACCGAAAAAAAGTGCTCACTTGGATATCATATTCCATGCTTACTTGCACATGCGATGACAAAAACTTCGCAACATCAAAGAAACGTTTTCTGACTAAACTGTTCAATGTTCGTAAATGTTTTCCGCGATACATGTCACCTGCAGTGACTTGCCAAATGTACAAGCATCAAATGCAGTCGGTTTACAGGGCCCTTTGAATCAATGGCCAAACTAATGGCCGCAATTATCCAGGAAGCATCATTCCGATTAGTGTGAAATTTCAGTATGTCAACAATGCATGTCTTGTCTAACAGTAACCGTATTTAGACCGGAGTTCTGCGCATTTCTGTACCCGCAAACACGCATACTTTGTGCACGCTCTCAAAAGCCCATTCAAACCATGCACAGTAAAAAAAAAAAAAAAAAAAAACTGCAGATAAGATTGATCCGAGTTCAGTGGTACGAGAAGTGTGTTTAGAAGGTCGGGTGTCTACAGCTCTCTCGCGTGTGCGTGTGCGTGTGTGCGTGACATTAGCAACAGCAAGAATGTAACCTGGACTACTAGACCAATGTCTTTTACCTTTGGCAAATAACGTTTCATTTCAATAAGTTTCATGTCATTTTATCTCTCTCTCTCTCTCTCTCTCCCCCCCCCCCCTTCTCTCTCTCCCCTCTCCATCCCCCCTCCCTCTTTCCCTCCCCTCTCTCTCCCCTCCCCCCCCCCTCTCTCCCCTCACTCTCTCTCTCATGTTACTGACATTTCTTTTCTTTTCACGTTTGAATATATATAGAGAGAAAGTAAACACACATATAGTGATAGACACGCCGCGAACATACTAAAAAGATCAGTATTTGAATATATATACAGAGTAAACACACATATAGTGATAGGCACGCCGCGAACATACTAAAAAGATCAGTATTTGAATATATATACAGAGTAAACACACATATAGTGATAGACACGCCGCGAACATACTAAAAAGATCAGTATTTGAATATATATACAGAGTAAACACACATATAGTGATAGACACGCCGCGAACATACTAAAAAGATCAGTATTTGAATATGTATACAGAGTAAACACACATATAGTGATAGACACGCCGCGAACATACTAAAAAGATCAGTATTTGAATATATATACAGATTAAACACACATATAGTTATAGACACGCCGCGAACATACTAAAAAGATAAGAATTTGAATATATATACAGAGTAAACACACATATAGTGATAGACACGCCGCGAACATACTAAAAAGATAAGAATTTGAATATATATACAGAGTAAACACACATATAGTGATAGACACGCCGCGAACATACTAAAAAGATAAGAATTTGAATATATATACAGAGTAAACACACATATAGTGATAGACACGCCGCGAACATACTAAAAAGATAAGAATTTGAATATATATACAGAGTAAACACACATATAGTGATAGACACGCCGCGAACATACTAAAAAGATAAGAATTTGAATATATATACAGAGTAAACACACAGATTGTTACAGACACGCAGCGAACACACTAAAAAGATCAGTATTTGAATATATATACAGAGTAAACACACATATAGTGATAGACACGCCGCGAACATACTAAAAAGATCAGTATTTGAATATATATACAGAGTAAACACACATATAGTTACAGAAACACGGCGAACACACTACTAGTAACAAGATAAGTATCTTGTCACGACCCTGTCTTGCGTTCCATGTACTCACACATTCACACTCACAATCACATTCACGCACATACCATACGCAATCGTGCACACTTACACAGGGGCATACAAGGGTACAATCACACAAATATTTATTGCCCCATACAAGTACAATCACACACACATTTATTGCCCCATACAAGTACAATCACACACACATTTATTGCCCCATACAAGTACAATCACACACACATTTATTGCCCCATACAAGTACAGTATTTATGAGAGAGGTGCGCGGTTCCTAACCGTCTATCACGGCTACTGAAACCCGACTAATGAAACACACTGTCAGTGCTGTCAAGAAAAGTATGAAAATGAAGACTTTAGTTCCTATTACACTATTTCACTCCTTGACTGTTTACGAATGTGGCTCTAACGACAGTTGGGGTATACTTATGAGTCTGGTATACAAGGCCCAAGAAGGCGAACAGTTCCACGAAGACCGAGGCGAAGAAGTCCTTCGTCCTGAAGTAGAGACTGTCGTAGCCAGTAGGAGAGTCCGACAGCTACTTCCTGGCGTTGCGGCGCTACATCGAGGCCCTCAGCAACCCAGTTGGAACACCCGTACTGCCACTGGGGACCTGAACCCAAACTCGTCCGGACTGGACCGCTGTGAACACAGTTGATACGCATGTACAATTGTCCACATACATCGTATACTCAAACTCAAAGTAAACCCCTTCTGTCTTACAATAGTTGAGCCACAACAGACTGAACTACTACAGCATTTACATGTTAGACAACTGTTTATCTTTTCTGGCAATGGTTACAAAGCCGAGTAAAAATGCAAGAAGCGATGTAACTTCAACGTTATGAACAGTAAAAATACTCGCCGCAAAATAGAACATCATTTCACATATAACAGTCAAAGTTTACCCCTACAAAAGGGCGAATACACCGGCAGTAGTGACAACCCGCGTCAGAAGGGCTATTCAATGTGGCGTTCTAAACCAGGGACTGAGCACTGTTATACCCACTGACTACTGAGCTGACAGAAACGTCGAGACTGCAGTCGCTGCCCGTGCAATACGAGGTCAGCGTGGCTCTCTCACTGCATGGACACTGGTCAACACAACTCACAATTATTATGGCAGGAACCGAGGAACCTGTCTGTATGACGGACAGTAATACTTGTTATGCTTGTTATGAAATAAATTATAATGATTTTCTAAAATACAGCAGTCTAGTTCCTGACATATCTCCCCCCCCCCCCTTTCCACACACACACACATACACACCCCTAAACAGGCAAAGCAGACAAAAAGAAATTGTTCACCTAAAAAGACAAAGCAGAAAAAGAGATTTCAGCCAAAGGAGAAAAATCCAAAGGCCGCCATCACCATCAGGAAGGATAAAAACAATAACGATAAAGCTGACAGATGTACAGCTAAGTACATGTCAATATTGTCAAGCAACGTGCATGGTATAAATGAGGCTACATGTTGTACACTGACTCTCCAGGAAACACGCAGAATCTAACACACACACTTCTCCGGTAGTGCCTGCACAACATCACAACTGTCTATGTCAGTATTCTTTAGGCGCTGGACATTGTCCGTAACATTCACGTTCAGGTTATCCCGAGTACAAACTACACAGCAATGATACCACGCAACAAACTCATCACTGCTTTGGGTTTACAGCAGACAAGTTGTCGTAAATGTTGATCTTTCTTCCCGGATTGTTCTGTCGTTGTCAGCTGACGATGCGGGGGGAAAACAGTTCCAGAGTTACAATGTTTCCCTCATCAAGCTAGCGCTGGTCATTCCTATTGTTTTCCCACCATATACAGCTAAATCCGTTGTGAGTCACTGTCAATAGTCCTTACACCACGCCCGCAATGGCGTCTCTAGTAGACATTCAGTTGTTTGTGTCCTCAGTGTAAACCATTTGTCAATGAATAATCGCTAATTCATGTGAGTAAACACAAACGATGTATACACAAAACTACCTGTATACAAACAACTGCTTGGAGAAATGCAGTGAATGGAAATGGGAACACAAGTTAGTCATGACAGACAGAGTTGCGATTGATAATCAACACTTGATGAAGTCGACAGTCTGATAATTAACACTTGATGAAGTCGAGAGTCTGATAATCAACACTTGATGAAGTCGAGAGTCTGATAATCAACACTTGATGAAGTCGAGAGTCTGATAATCAACACTTGATGAAGTCGAGAGTGTTGGTTGCACCCACAGTTTTTCATACAACAAAGGGATCCTACATGATGAACAAAGTCATTCAGACCGGTCTGTGTCTTACATAGTCACGTTGTCATCTTTACACACTTGTCACCCACTCTCTCTCTCTCTCTCTCTCTCTCTGTGACACATGAGTTACAGGCATTGTCAATCGTTGTTGATCATCATTGGTGAATTAGTCCTGTAGTGTCGGCATCGTTACTGTCGCTATTGTTGGTGGTGGTGGTTGTTATTATTGTTGTTGTTGTTGTTGGTGGGGGTTGTGGTGGTGGTGGTGGTGGTGGTTTGTTTTGCTGTATTTTTCACAGTCTGTACTCCACATCGCCGGCGTCGTCAGTGTTATTTATTTTCATCACGCGGGACGTCAACTATCACCAGCTGGGTGCTGCAGCGGGAAATCAAGTGCACTCTGTCGGACGCCTCCACATAATCGTCAGTGTACCCGGCATCATCATCTTCCTGCAACCTGCACGGCAACCAGACCACGACCCTCCGCTCTAGGCCTTGTACACTTCCCCATACTGCCACCGTCACTCTGTCACTGTCAGCCAGTGCCACGTCACACACGTCTCTCTCCCACCTCGCCTCATCGTCTCTCCTCCGTCCAATAACTCCCACCGGGAGGCCGGCAGAGCGAAGGCCGCGCACCACACCACAGGCTTGAGACGTCACCTGACCTCTGACGTCTCTCGTCTCCTCACGAAGCTCTTCACTACGCGTCACCACGAGGACGTCACGGCACTGGAGACGCGGGGGACTGGTGGTTGTGCCGACACTGGTGGGGTTGATGTTGGCACCTGCCGTCAGACAACGACAACACATAAAACACGTGCTGATCACGTGATATCTACGTGCAGAACTCGTATCAACCTTACTCACTATGCACGGTCAGAAAATGGAATGATGTTGTGTGCCCACGTATGATGAACATGTACAGTGAGTAATGAAGATTTCTTTCTTTACTCACAGCAGAGGAAGGGGGGGGGGGCTTGTTTACTTGGTTGGTTGCATACTCGGCTCCTTGGGCGAGAAAGGGACGGAAGGGTTAAACTTGATATAGAAAGTGAAGCTGTTTGATGATTTAATTACAAAATGTGTGAACTGATACAACGTTTGGATATACAAATTAATGCAATGCTCTGTTCTTGGTACCTGAAAGGACAGCCACAACACACACATACCCGTCACACCCACATGGAGGTCCTCCGTCAACACTCGCGCCACCATCGCTCCACATCTCCAGCACTCCACGGGCCATCGTCCGCTGTGGTCCCCGCCTTCATGACGTAACCGGATGACCCGGGGCCCGTCACTGGGGGAAGGCGTGCCGCTGTCACTGTAGTTGTGGACGCTACTAAAGCTGCTGACTCCCCTCGCCACTTCTCTAACAACAGCCGGACATGATCTTAGGGGCACCGTGACCGGCTCGGCCTATAGTTCTGTAGGGATGTTGGTGTTGCCCACACTAGCGGCCCAGAGAGAGAGGCGCGGTCCACAGGCTGCCAGCAGTTCTCTCACCAGTCTCTGTGTGGCCGGGCCGACGTTCCTGTTACAGAGAACGGGGAGGGAGTCACGACACTTGTATCGACCACTGTCGTTTACTTTTTGTCAGGGACTGTACACTATCGTTATGTACATCACGATCAATAGACAGCACTTGTAGCAGAGTGAAAGTCACATAGTTAGTACTATATTAGTGAGATGAGTTATTATTAGTTACATGCGTGGTATTAGTATTAGTTAATTAGTATTAGTGTTAATTAGTTTACTTTAAATGATAAGAATCTGAAGCGGTATATAAGTATAGTGTATAAAGAAGTACAAGTGATAAGTCAGTACACACACACACACACACACACACACACACACACACACACACACACACACACACACACACACACACAGCATTGCACAAAGCCCAGCACAGCTCACATAGCTAGAAACATGTGCATCACACATCAGTAGTATTCATTCAAGCATGACGGTGACTGGCAGTAGATTTATGAAAGACAGAGTAAACCGGTCTTGCCTTTCTTTTGCTCCACAGACAGCATGCTTTCTGCATCTTGAGATGTAATCACTGTACTAGTACTCACTGATACAGCATACTGAGTATCAGCTCTGTATACCATTCGAGTCACAGCCTGCTTCAGGAAAGGTTCTGCTGTCATGAACCACCTGAACTGATTTTGTTGTAACTTCTTGTTCCACAAATAACGTATGTGCCACTGTACCAAATGTACTAAATTGTCAATAAAGCAATGTTCAACTGTATCTTTAGTACTATTGTAATTAGGAATGATTTTATATACACTGTCATCAAATTTATTGTCATAAGACTGATCATTGTACATGGGATTGTTTGTAACTTGTATTTTGTAACTGTTCAAAAGTTCAGTTGTAACTGTTAGTCTAGACACTGATTACTTGACTTTATATTTCAGGGTTTGAACTTGAACTTGAACTTGAACGTGAACGTAAAAGTGAACGTGAACATGAACGTGATCATGATGATGATGAAGATGTTATGCTAATGGTCCCGACTTCACCATTAAAAGATCAGCTTACAACTGTTCTCCAAGCCTTGAGTTGAACCCTTTGTGTGTCCAGTCTGCGCATGTTAGCTATCCGCCACTACACACACCCCGCTACACACTTCCGGCGACATAAGACGTACGAGTAACAAGCATTACGAGAGGGGAGATAAATAATGGTTTCACAACTTCGATTGTGAACCTTGTCTAGTGTTTATAGGAAACAGTCAAGTTGTCTGGTCAGTCGATCACTGAAAGGAGCCAATCATCGATACTCGCTTCATTTCACAGGGAAAACGAAACACCTGACGTCAGCCGTGATCACGTGTCACAACTGATGTAGACAGCATCACGTATGCGCACAAGATAATTATGGTGTTTTGATTCAACAGAAAAACAAAATATTGTGCGTCCAATATTGAGACATTGAAAGAGATTTGAAAACATAAAGAGCTGATTACCAGGAAAACATAACAACTGTTATAATACTTGGATGGAGTAAAGTGAGGGAGAGAACCAGGTTATATGCGTCACCAAGGTCGAACCTCAGTTGTCGTTCTTTACATGTTAAATTAACAATAACATTTCTCCGGAGACTATCACAAATAAACAGGTTGTTTTTTTTTTGTTTTTTTTTGAGAAACCAGAACGTGCTGCAGGAACTGGCTGTTGTCATGACGACACCAGTATCACTCCAGTAATAAACTCTTCATCATCGTCTTGTTGGTGAAAAAGACTCGATCATAAATGATTCATGTTTTGTCATTTCCACGTACCGTCTCTGTCACGTTATGGGTAACACAAGTGTAGCGTGACATTTTACCTATATCTTGTCACCTGTCACACCTACACGTGCAGTACTGTAGTCACCTACCTCTCTGTAAAGCCGGCCTCGTCTATCAGCACGTGAAGCTGTTGTTCCCGTGTTGTCGGCACCAGTGACTGAAGTGTCTGAAGCGCCGCCTCCACATCTCCAGGCCGGTTGTACAGGTCATAGTACAGGAAGTGCACGGCGGCGGCCGCTTGTTGTGTTGTGGGGTCTGCCTGCAGGGTCATCACCAGCTGCTGCTGTATCAGGCGTGACACCGCAAGGCTGCCAGGATCGAGACAGAGTACAACCACAGGATGTCCCTGACGCGCCCCGACCAGCCCCTTCACGACCAGCACTACAGTCTTGCCGGTGCCCGGGGGGCCGGTCAGACAGACGTGTGCTGGTGATCTGGTGAGCAGGTCGAGTTGCCCGGGGGTGAGGACGAGAAGCGCAAGTCGCCGGCCGAGTTCTGACACGGCCTCCCCCAGTGTCCGCACCTCCACGCGCGGGGGGATGACGCAGTGAACACGGACTGTTGTTGCCGGGCCCACAAACCTGTCAACATACAGAAAAGGCAAACAAGTGTTGTTGTTGTTGTTGTTGTTGTTGTTGTTGTTGTTGTTACAGTTTGTTTTTAAATTGCACTTATTTCAATTGTTTACAGTATGTTTGTTCAGTGAAACAAAAATGAAATATTTTTTATAAATGTTTATAACGAAAATAACTACACTGTGCATGTATATGAAAGATTGTAATGCATAGTAACAACAACAACAATAATAATAATACCGGCCCCCGTAGTGTAGTGGTTAGCACTTCGGACTATGGACCGGGAGACCCGGGTTCGAGTCCCAGCCGAGGCAAGCGGGATTTTTCCTACCTAGGTCGGCTCCTACCCTGAGCGGGTGTGCTATGGGCCCAATGGGGAGGCTGTTGCCACACAGCCGAGCTTCACCCACTTCACGGGTACGACTTTGGGGGTGTTTCCCTTGGTATGACACGTCCTATGATGTGGATGATTACACGGCCGGCACCGCAGGTGCCGTAGTTCCCGGGCCTGGTTAATGCCGGGATATTTATGACAGGAAGCGTGGAATGCGGCCCTGTCCCGCAGTCCCAAACCACATGGACCTCCATAGCATCATCTTACCATCATCCTCATCTCCATCATCATGCATAATAAAAAAAAAAATTGCCCTAGCTTCCGAGCCCTCCGTGGATTCCACCCATTACCAGGGAAGAACACCACTGGAGTCGGCAAAGAGTTGTGGCAGCCAAAAAAAAAAAAAAAAACAATAATAATAATATGCACAGTAATAATGATAATTATAATAATAATAATTTTTAAGGTATGAAGCGTTGTGCACTCATATCCCACTCCCCGTATCGACAAAATACTGTTGTTGTTGTTGTTGTATGAATCGCGAGAAAAACTATAAGGGACATTATCCTATTTTGGATGAATGCTGCTGCTGCTGCTATTACTACTACTACTACTACCACTACTACTACTACTACTACCACTACTACTACTACTACTACTACTACCACTACTACTACTACTACTACTACTGCTGCTACTGCTACTGCTACTGCTACTACTACTACTACTACTTGTAACTGTACAATGAAAGTAATCTCTATTCAAACACGTATATACTTTGTACAGTCAACTAACTTCACGTTTCCTGCTTCAGCACAAACTAACTAACGCCTGGAATATTGTATGATAGGCTTCCTCACCTGCTGACAAGTGTTTCATACAGATCACGTGACATTGTGGGGTCCGTTCTACACGCCACGCGCTGTGTCCACCAACTGTCCAGTTTCCCGAGTACAGCGGCGTCCACGTGCCAGGGCGTGGTGCGGTCAGACATGACGTCACTACACACACACAGCGCCACGGCCGCTCTCACGTCTGGAGCACCCACACACCCACACACCCGCTGAAAAAGTTCGTATTCATCGTCACGCGACAGTTTACACTGACTCTAAAGCAAATGGTTGACTGGCTGCTGAGGTCAACATGTGTAGAGTAAACATACAGGTCAAGGTGGCCTTTAAATAAAGTCTCAATTCGTGAAAAAGGTGGTGTTTGTTTCCAGGGGCATTGGAGCACCCCCACGAAGCTATGACGTCAAACGCGTCATGGGTTTGTGCGATCCTTCTTTCTCTCACCAGCTCGGTTCGTTCGATCGTTTGTGCAGGCGCTCGTTTATCGTTACTCTGCTATGTCAGTCCGATGTTCCTCCACCGTACGCGTTGCAGTAAATCAACTCAACAACATGAGAAACCATCGTAATAGGCCATGACAGTACTACGGAGATGCAGTACTGGCATGTCGTACTAAAACCTGCCCCGGGCATGGCAAACCTTGCCTAGTCGCACGATTTTGCAGGAATTAAAAGTTCCAAGCCCACTTCATCTTAATACTGTCGCGATCCCTCACCACTGATGCTTTCTCGTGTTGTTCAATTCATAAACAAAGCATTCATGTACATGCAAGGCCATTTGATAGCATTATATGCACACAGGGGCACTCGTGTTCCTGCAGGGGCATTCATGTACCCGACACATGCTGCGTTCTTATGCACGTCATATGTCCTACAAACCACATTTCCTGCTGTGTTATCATGATATTATTACGAGAGATCATAACACTGGATAGCCTCGGAACACTGGTTGTGCCACGTGCGTGATTTTAAAAGACACCTAATAGCTCCTTGGCCAGTGATGTAATCTGTCTTGTAAGTGTTTTCTGCCGGGTCTCCCTGTTTCGCGATGCGTGATGGGAAAGGACAATAACGACTAATTTTCCGAGTGTGTGTGTGTGTGTGTGTGTGTGTGTGTGTGTGTGTGTGTGTGTGTGTGTGCGTGTGCGTGTGTGTGTGTGTGTGTGCGGTTTTTTTGTTTTTTTTTTTTTTTGTCATACGTGCATGCAAAGACATGTTAAACACCCTGGAGAACATCGTACAAAATCATGGCAGCACGGAGACGCAATGTCTTGTGATCAGGTGTGCCATGTGAGATAACTGAATGTGAAAGAAAGGTTAAGGCTTCTCTGTTTAAAGTAAAATCTACATTTATCAGTAAGCCCTATTATGGAAAAAAAAAACAATAAAACACCTGAAAACGAAAGGAAGGTTGGTTGGTGGGACACATGACATGCCCCAAACACATCGGGTGTCAGGTACATGAATGCCCCTGCATGACCCCGAGTGCCCCTACATAAGGTATGTCAGTGCCCCTGCGTACATATAATGCTAACAAATGGCCCTGTGTGTACACGAATGAACATTATTAGTAAGTGCTATCATGAAACCAGATAAAAAACCACCTGAAGACAACGGGAAATGTGGTTGGCGGAAATGCGACATGCCCAAAACACGCCTTGTGTCAGGTACATGAATGCCCGGCCGCCCCTGCATGAACCCGATTGCCCCTACAAAAGGGATGTCAGTGCCCCTGCGTGTGTAAAAACATAATTATAAATCTAACAAATGGCCCTGCATGAACATGAGTGATTGAATCGTTGATCAATTCCACAACTGATACAAGAGAGCATCGTGAGAGATCACGACAGTATTCAAACGCAATAGGTTCGGAACAGTTGTGCCACGTGCGTGACATTGAAAGACCCCCAACCTACTCAGTGATAGCTCCTTGCCCAGGGATGTGATCTGTCTTTTAAGTTTGTTTCTGTTTCGCGATATGTGGTGGCCGGAAAGACCAATTTACCGAGTGTGTGTCTGTACTCGTGGTTCTTTTGTTTTCAGTGTTTTATTTTTCATACGTGCGTGTACAGATCAAGTCACTGTGACCACCCTGGAACCCATCGTAACGTAGAGGCCTCTCTGTTTAGAATAGAATGTACATTATTCGTAAGCGCTGTCACGATAAAAACAATAAAACACTTGAAGACGACAAGAAGGGCGATTGGTGGGACATATGGCATGCTCAAAACACATCAAATGTCAGGTACATGAATGCCCCTGCAGTAACCCGAGTGCCCCTACATAATGTATATCAGAGCCCTCTGTGCATATAACAAATGGCCCTGCATGTACATTATTAGTAAGCGGTATCATGATAATAGATAATAAAACACGTGAAGACGGAAATCAGTGTGGTTGGTGGGATATATGACATGCCAAAACACATCATGTGTCAGGTACATGAATGCCCCTGCAATAACCCGAGTACCCCTACATAAGGTATATCAGTGCCCCTGCAATAACCCGAGTCAGTACCTCTACATAAGGTATATCAGTGCCCCTGCGTACATATAATTCCAACAAATGGCCCTGCATGTACATGAATGCATCGTTGATAAATTCAACAACGCGAGAAAGCGTCTTGAGAGACTGATGACGACAGTATTAAGACGCATAAGACTTGGAGCAGTTGTGCCAGGTGCGCGAATTTTACAGACATCTAATAGCTGCTTTGTTGATGATGTGATCTGTGTTGTAAGGGTTTTTTTGTTCTAGTCTCCCCGTTTTGTGAAAAAAAGAGAATAAAGCACAATGTGTGTGTGTGTGTGTGTGTGTGTGTGTGTGTGTGTGTGTGTGTTGTTGTTGTTGTTGTTGTTGCTGTCAAGTTTTTTTTTCAAGTGAAAAGACATCTTAGAGCACCATGGCCAGTGATGTGACCTGTCATGTAAATGTTTTCTGGTCTCGCCGCCGTTTCGCGATATGTGACGAAAAACACGTGAAACGCCAATTTTGCAAGTGTGTGTGTGTGTGTGTGTGTGTGTGTGTGTGTGTGTGTGTGTGTGTGTGTGTGTGTGTAATTAAATCAACGCATCAGCCACCTGTTTACATTTCAAACAACCGTGCAAGAAGCAAGAAATGTAAAGTATGTATGTGACACACACACTCACCCCCCCCCCCCCCCCCCCCCGAGCAAAAATGGTTGTTCAGTTCCGCCAAAATCATTGACATTCCAGACTCATCCAGCCCATGGAAGCGTTCGTTTGTTTCCGGGCAGCTTTTAGTACAAAGCGTCTCGGCAGTACGGTCACGGTCTCTTATTAGACCTATTCGCGTTGCTGAATTGATATATTATACTACCACGCGCACGGTGGAGGAACGTAGGAATTACCTTTCTGACATAGCAGGATGAGGCTAAATTACAGGGATGCGTTCGATTTAAGCGAGCGAACCGCCGCGTGGCGAGGCAGCAGCGCGAGGGGGGGGGGGGGGGGGCACAAACCCATGACGCGTTTGACGTCATAGGTTTGTGAGGGGGCCTGAATGCCCCTGGATATAGCGTGGACCCGTGAAAAAAGGGATATTTTTGTTTGAGTGAATGCACCTAGCCCGTGCATTTGACACTTGACAAGATTTAACATAACGGGACGCGTGTCAGCGTAATACCTATTTGCTTTGCGGCAAAGTCTGGGTGGCTGGTCTATTTATAGAAACTTTCACGGACATGTTAAAGCATGAAAAGCACGGCACGTTGAAAGGAAGCCGTGTTTCTGTAATACAATGTAATAGGAGCGTGTTCGTCTGAACGGTGTACAAGTTACGGAGTCTGCGAAATGAACTTGTTATGTGTCAGCCTCCGTTATGTACAATAAAGTACATGTATGATGATAAATTGTGCAGACAAAGAGAGTTTCTGACCTGTGCCAGCTGACTGTCTCCATCCAACACGTGCTGTAGCTGCGTCCTGCTGATGTAGGGCAGGATCAGCGTTTTGCGGACACTCACTCCCGGCGCCACGTCACTCATCACGTGATTCACAACCCTCTCACACTTGTCCAGCTGTTTCACGGCCTTGCTGACCTTGTCAGCCACAGCTTTGTCTGTTGGGTTGTTGCCATGGATACCCACTGACTTGATCTCCCCGAGCAGGACGCCGTATTTGCGGTGTATGACAATGACGTCAAAGTCGCCCTCCCGCTGTGTGGCGGGAAGATCCCCGGGTAGCGGGAACTGAGCAGCGTGGGTAGCATCCAGCTTCTTCAGGTAGTCAGTGAAGTTTAGTGCCGACATCACAAACATGGCTTCCTGTCGCTGCTCTCCTAGCGTCTGTAGACAGTACAGCACGTGCTGTTGGGCGAAGTCGTCACGTGAGTCGGTTTCCTGCACGTTGATTGGCTGAGCGACTGGATGCTGCTCTTGGGTCCACAGACTGTGCGTTGACGAGTGACTCGGAGTTGCTTGAGGTGTGTGTTGGCGTGTTTGCTGGGCTGATCCTTGAGGTGTGTTTTGGCTTGTGTGCTGGGCTGATCCTTGCGGTGTGTTCTGGCTTGCCTGCTGGGCTGATCCTTGAGGTGTGTTTTGGCTTGCCTGCTGGGCTGATCCTTGAGGTGTGTTTTGGCTTGTCTGCTGGGCTGATCCTTGAGGTGTGTTTTGGCTTGCCTGCTGGGCTGATCCTTGAGGTGTGTTTTGGCTTGCCTGCTGGGCTGATCCTTGAGGTGTGCTTTGGCGTGTCTGCTGGGTTGATCCTTGAGGTGTGTTTTGGCTTGTCTGCTGGGCTGATCCTTGAGGTGTGTTTTGGCTTGTCTGCTGGGCTGATCCTTGAGGTGTGTTTCGGCTTGCCTGCTGGGCTGATCCTTGAGGTGTGCTTTGGCGTGTCTGCTGGGTTGATCCTTGAGGTGTGTTTTGGCTTGTCTGCTGGGCTGATCCTTGACGTGTGTTTTGGCTTGTCTGCTGGGCTGATCCTTGAGGTGTGTTTTGGCTTGCCTGCTGGGCTGATCCTTGACGTGTGTGATGGCTTATCTGAGCGACTGGATGCTGCTCTCGGCTCCACAGACTGTGGTCAGTTTGCGGTATGTTGATTGGCTGGGTAATGGGGACATATTCCCGTGTCCACATGCTGTATGCTGAGTGACTTGGTGTTGCACGAGACGTGTGTTGAACTGTTTCTTGACATGTCTTCCTAGCTGTCTGTAGTGACGGCTTCTGGTCTCTCTTTGTCGTAGTCAGCTCAGTACAGTTATACTCCCGGCTCCACATTCTATGTGATGAGTGTTGTCCCATCGCGCTAGGTCTGTTGCCTGGAGGTGAGACCGTGAACATCGGACGACTGCCCGACGTTACAAATCCCGGTAAAGGTCGCAACACCAGGGCCGGTTGCCCGGCAACAGTGTCTCTATCATACGGCACACGGTTCATGATGCAGGGCGGTACACAGTAAGTCCGGGTGTCAAGGTCACGGTATAGTGACGTCACCACGCGTCTCCACTCATTCTCCAAAGTCTGTCGTGTAGTCGCTGTGCTTGAAGTGGTAGATGGTGTAGTTGTTACTGGTGAGGTGGTGACTGGTGTAGTAGTTACTGGTGAGGTGGTGACTATAGTAGTAGTTACTGGTGAGGTGGTGACTGCAGTTGTGGCTGCTGATGAGGTGGTGATTTGGGCGGTATTTGCTGGTGAGGTGGTGACTGGGGTGGTGACTGCTGGTGAGGTGGTGACTTGGGCGATGACTGCTGGTGAGGTGGTGACTGGTAAGAAGAAGTAATCCAAGTTCATTTCATAGACTTTGACGTCCTAAGCTGCAATTCAGAAACATGTTGTAAAGGGTTCATTCCATCTCTCATGTCTATCAAACAGTTTTATCCGTGTCAGTTTGTGCGTCAGCAAGTCTCGCTGTCCGACTGAGAAACTTCCTCACAGTGAAATAATGCCTGAAACAACATGTACAATATACATACACAACCATGTCCCGCTGGCTTAACTTGAGCTGAAGTACTGTAATGATCGTAGCGCGAGTGTCTTTACTGACTGTGCCAAACTTAGCACGGGTAATTCATACTGTCCCCACTGACCCACCCTCCTCCCTTCACTCCTATCTCTCATGACGGAGAAACAAGTTGAGAGGTGGGTTGACAGAGGGTGGGGTATCTGTACTGAACGTTTTTGTCCGCCGGTTACAGGTTAAACATGACACACAGCTAGTGTCGTCATGCCCTATCCGCTCTAGAGCGACAAAAGCAACTGGATAATGTTTACCTTAGTGGTGTGCACGGAACGTAAAGCAAAGAACGATCCGCGTGTTCAATGAAGCAGAACTACCGCGGCCTTTGATATAGTCAATTTCTGTATTATAACTTAGTAGTGTGTTTTTGTCGCCGGATCACTGACTGAGTGACAAATGGGGAACGTGACAGCCGGTTCTGTCTGAAGTATGGCCAACCTTTACCGCACTATCAGGACCCAGAAGGGTGATTAACTTCAAATATCTCATAAACTATTGGACCTTTTTCACTGACATTTTAGGAGTTTTCCAAACCCCTTAAAGGCTACGTCATGCTAAAATTGTATAATTATTGATGAACAAGTAAACAAGTAAACAATCCCTTAATTTTAACTACACACAAATTACTATGTGGGACCTCCAGGATCCATACTTTTCAAAGAGCGATTTCAATGTATATACCTATCCCGACGATGTGGGTCCGCCAAGACCCATACATTTTGTGAAGAGTAAAGGGCTAGAGCATTGTATCTGATTCACTGACTCCTTTGTTTGTTTGTTTGTTTGTTTGGGTTTTATGTCAAGAGTACTATCATGGTGAGAGAAAGTGCTCACAACGCACACTATTTGAGACGGCCTGTAAATGAAGGCCAGTATTGACAGAGATCTCGATCTGAACACCCACCCACCCTCTAACTTATCCATAGACGCGGTTCGTGTGCAGGGTACGCCTTTAAGACTTGTTGCTCCTATGGTTACCGAACACACTCTTGAAAACGATGTCCATTCATTTGAAAACGTCTTTGACTGCAAGGCTGTGCGTGCATATTATTACTAGTCCGACACAGCCCTTCACTGTCCTGTCTTTACAACGCCAGGTGGCCGATCTATGGACAGTGTGTACAAACACGACAAAAGCCATTATGTGCTGACACACTGCGCCATAGTGCGCAAGGCCTCTCTCTGCTAGTTTGAACATTTCAGTCGTGAGAGTTATCGGCGATTAGCACAATAGACCCGTCAGTCATATCTGACATTTCAATGGTTTTCTCTGCTCGTTTTGTACAAAGCGGTGTCCCTATATTGCTTTGTGAAGTCAAGTGAAATGATTCCAGTCTAACGTGTTTTTCCACGGCTGGTTGTAGAGGGTGGGTGGGTGGGTGTTTGGGTGTTTAACGTCCTTTTCCACCACATACGGGTGATATCAAAGACGGGGCAACGATGAAAAAGCCAGCACAAATATTTGGCTCCAGCCGGGATACGAACTCACGACCCGAGCATTAGAAGTCCAACGCTCTACCATTCGGCCACCCCGGCTCCCCGGCTGGTTGTAGAGAAGAGCAAAGTGATCCATCGGCCAACACCAAATATCATTTCTATTACACGTCTTTATCTGCCTGGCCCTGACTGTAACCGCTACTACACCTGTATAATATTTTCCTTTGGGTTGAACTGAATAGATTGATTGAATCTTTTCCCACATAAAACGTTTCTTTTTCCTTATGGCGTTGAAATGACTGTTGACTCCCTGCAAGGCTTGCGTCGTTACGCATTCAGTGATACTGTGATTCATCTCCGTCAGTTATCGACTCAGGTTTTCAGTACTTATGAAAAGAAACGGTGTGTCTTTCAGCGCGTTAACGACTTCTGTCAACAAAGACGGTACACGTCCAATGACAGAAAACCCAACTCAAGTTCTAGCTTGCCTAACATTACGCATAATACAGGACTGTAGTATGGTTGTGACGTCATCCACTCGGCTTGTCCGAACACATGAAAGTTGAGAGAGTGTTTATGAATGTGGTGAAGGTTGGAAAGTGTACGTGAAAAACAGACATATTCTGATTTACACCACTCGCCAGTGCAAACTTTCAGTGAGTTAACTATGAGTGCTTTACGTCCAAAAATAGTAATGAAACAGAGAGCGAAAGTGTGAGTTACGGCTTTCCATATACCACTCAGTGGTTTATGAGTTCACAAAAACACACTCGCACATATAGTTACAGAAACATCGCGAACATACTACAGGTAAAATGATAAGTACCCCCCCCCCCCCTCTTTCCACACACACACATACATACCCCTAAACAGGCAAAGCAAAAACAAAGGAAGTGATCACACACACACACACACACACACACACACACACACACACACACACACACACACACACACACACACCTAAAAAGGCAAAGCAGAAAAAGGAGATATAAGCCAAAGTAGAAATGTAACCGGGTGCCAGGGGTCTGGTTCGTACAGGCAGGGAGACCAAACACTATGACACGAGTTTTATTGGTAGGAAAACAGTAACAAGCAGGATACAAGACAAACACAGAGGTCGCTATGACATGAGTTTTATTGGTAGGAAAACAGTAACAAGCAGGATACAAGACAAACGCAGAGTCCAGTCACGCGCGGCAGGGCTGAGAGCGAGAGTGTCCAGCGACTCATCATTAGCTTGCTTTACGTCCTATGGCTTTTAGGGGAGCCGGGGTGGCCGAATGGTAGAGCGTTGGACTTCTAATGCTCGGGTCGTGAGTTCGTATCCCGGCTGGGGCCACATATTAATTTTGTGCTGGCTTTTTCATCGTTGTCCCGTCTTTGATATCACCCGTATGTGGAGGAAAAGGACGTTAAACCCTAAAACACCCACCCACCCTAAGGCTTTTGTCTTCCTGGCATGTGTCTTTGGCTGCTTGGCTGGGCGAGTGACTTTGGCTCCAGCGAACCGTGGCTAGCGGCTCTTTATGCGCCCAGCGCGGCCCGCAAAGAAGACAACGGGTGCTCGCAGCAGAAAAGAGGGAAGATGCACCCGTAGCGGCGAAATCTGTGTTTGTTAGCACACAGAAAACTAGCCACAGCGGGCGTATAACAATAGCTACAAACTTCGGACAAACGACATCTAAAAGAGCGTGAAAAATACTATAAAATGACATGCAATCTTAATGAAAAACAGAAAATATTCTACAGCCACTCAAAGAGCAGAAAAACCAGGACAACAGTCTTGAAAAGGGGACACAATGCTAACTTACCCCCGTTACACTTTAAGCTGTCGCTAACAACAAAACAATTAAAATATACAAACTGTCATGAAACTACTGCAGTTTACAGAATTATTCTAAGTGAAGGGACTACGTAGATATTTGACACTAAACAGACACAAACAAACACAACTAATAGACACACGCGCCACCGCGGATACGCAACACTGCGCGCGTGCGGCTATTGGGCTGTAGACAGGGCTGGCCAGGGAACAAAGGCTGATGTACAGGGCTGGCCAGGGAACAAAGGCTGATGTACAGGGCTGGCCAGGGAACAAAGACTGATGTACAGGGCTGGCCAGGGAACAAAGACTGATGTACAGGGCTGGCCAGGGAACAAAGGCTGATGTACAGGGCTGGCCAGGGAACAAAGGCTGATGTACAGGGCTGGCCAGGGAACAAAGGCTGATGTACAGGAGTGGCCGGGGAACAAAGGCTGATGTACAGGAGTGGCCGGGGAACAAAGGCTGATGTACAGGGCTGGCCAGGGAACAAAGGCTGATGTACAGGAGTGGCCGGGGACACGAGAACGGGTGACGAGATGGACAGTGGGACTAAGATAAACAAAAAGGGGATACAGTGATACAAGCATTGTAAACAAAAATATCACTAAATAGGAGCCGGCTATGACCCGGTCTCAGAAAAAAATCCAAAGGCCGCCATCACCATCAGGAAGGATACAAACAATAACGATAAAGCTGACAGATGTACAGCTAAGTACATGTCAATATTGTCAAGCAACGTGCATGGTATAAATGAGGCTACATGTTGTACACTGACTCTCCAGGAAACACGCAGAATCTAACACACACACTTCTCCGGTAGTGCCTGCACAACATCACAACTGTGTATGTCAGTATTCTTTAGGCGCTGGACATTGTCCGTAACATTCACGTTCAGGTTATCCCGAGTACACAACTACACAGCAATGATACCACGCAACAAACTCATCACTGCTTTGGGTTTACGGCAGACAAGTTGTCGTAAATGTTGATCTTTCTTCCCGGATTGTTCTGTCGTTGTCAGCTGACGATGCGGGGGGAAAACAGTTCCAGAGTTACAATGTTTCCCTCAAGCTAGCGCTGGTCATTCCTATTGTTTTCCCACCATATGCAGCTAAATCCGTTGTGAGTCACTGTCAATAGTCCTTACACCACGCCCACAATGGCCTCTCTAGTAGACATTCAGTTGTTTGTGTCCTCAGTGTAAACCATTTGTCAATGAATAATCGCTAATTCATCTGAGTAAACACAAACGATGTATACACAAAACTACCTGTATACAAACAACTGCTTGGAGAAATGCAGTGAATGGAAATGGGAACACAAGTTAGTCATGACAGACAGAGTTGCGATTGATAATCAACACTTGATGAAGTCGAGAGTCTGATAATCAACACTTGATGAAGTCGAGAGTCTGATAATCAACACTTGATGAAGTCGAGAGTCTGATAATCAACACTTGATGAAGTCGACAGTCTGATAATCAACACTTGATGAAGTCGACAGTCTGATAATCAACACTTGATGAAGTCGACAGTCTGATAATCAACACTTGATGAAGTCGAGAGTGTTGATGGCACCCACAGTTTTTCATACAACAAAGGGATCCTACATGATGAACAAAGTCATTCAGACCAGTCTGTGTCTTACATAGTCACGTTGTCATCTTTACACACTTGTCACCCAGTCTCTCTCTCTCTCTCTCTCTCTCTCTCTCTGTGACACAATCGTTGTTGATCATCATTGGTGAATTAGTCCTGTAGTGTCGGCATCGTTACTGTCGCTGTTGTTGGTGGTGGTGGTGGTGGTGGTTGTTGTTGGTGGTGGTGGTGGTGGTGGTGGTGGTGGTGGGGGTGGTGGGGGTCGTTTGGTTTGCTGTATTTTTCAGTCCGTACTCCTCATCGCCGGTGTCGTCATTGTTATTTATTTTCATCACGCGGGACATCAACTATCACCAGCTGGGTGCTGCAGCGGGAAATCACAAGCACTCTGTCGTTCGCCTCCACGTCATGGTCAGTGCGCCCGTCATCATCATCCTCCTGCTCCCTGCCCGGCAACCAGACCACGACCCTCCGCTCTAGGCCTTGTACACTTTCCACTACTGCCACCGTCACTCTGTCACTGTCAGCCAGCGCCACGTCACACACGTCTCTCTCCCACCTCGCCACATCGTCTCTCCATCCAATAACTCCCACCGGGAGGCCGGCAGAGCGAAGGCCGCGCACCACACCACTGGCTTGTGACGTCACCTGACCTCTGACGTCTCTCGTCTCCTCACGAAGCTCTTCACTACGCGTCACCACGAGGACGTCACGGTACTGGAGACGCGGGGGACTGGTGGTTGTGCCGACACTGGTGGGGTTGATGTTGGCACCTGCCGTCAGACAACGACAACACATAAAACACGTGCTGATCACGTGATATCTACGTGCAGAACTCGTATCAACCTTACTCACTATGCACGGTCAGAAAACGGAATGATGTTGTGTGCCCACGTATGATCAACATGTACAGTGAGTGATGAAGATTTCTTTCTTTACTCACAGGAGAGGAAGGGGGGGGGGGGGGCTTGTTTACTTGGTTGGTTGTATCCTCGGCTCCTTGGGCAAGAAAGGGACGGAAGGGTTAAACTTAATATAGGAAGTGAAGCTGTTTGATGATTTAATTACAAAATGTGTGAACTGATACAACGTTTGGATATACAAATTAATGCAAAGCTCTGTTCTTGGTACCTGAAAGGACAGCCACAACACACACATACCCGTCACACCCACATGGAGGTCCTCCGTCAACACTCGCGCCACCATCGCTCCACATCTCCAGCACTCCACGGGCCATCGTCCGCTGTGGTCCCCGCCTTCATGACGTAACCGGATGACCCGGGGCCCGTCACTGGGGGAAGGCGTGCCGCTGTCACTGTAGTTGTGGACGTCACTAGCCCTGCTGACTCCCCTCGCCACTTCTCTAACAACAGCCGGACATGATCTTAGGGGCACCGTGAGCGGCTCGGCCTGTAGTTCTGTAGGGATGTCGGTGTTGATCATAGCAGCGGCCCAGAGAGAGAGGCGCGGTCCACAGGCTGCCAGCAGTTCTCTCACCAGTCTCCGTGTGGCCGGGCCGACATCACTGTTACAGAGAACGGGGAGGGAGTCACGACACTTGTATCGACCACTGTCGTTTACTTTTTGTCAGGGACTGTACACTATCGTTATGTACATCACGATCAATAGACAGCACTTGTAGCAGAGTGAAAGTCACATAGTTAGTACTATATTAGTGAGATGAGTTATCATTAGTTACATGCGTGGTATTAGTATTAGTTAATTAGTATTAGTGTTAATTAGTTTACTTTAAATGATAAGAATCTGAAGCGGTATATAAGTATAGTGTATAAAGAAGTACAAGTGATAAGTCAGTACACACACACACACACACACACACACACACACACACACACACACACACACACACACAGCATTGCACAAAGCCCAGCACAGCTCACATAGCTAGAAACATGTGCATCACACATCAGTAGTATTCATTCAAGCATGACGGTGACTGGCAGTAGATTTATGAAAGACAGAGTAAACCGGTCTTGCCTTTCTTTTGCTCCACAGACAGCATGCTTTCTGCATCTTGAGATGTAATCACTGTACTAGTACTCACTGATACAGCATACTGAGTATCAGCTCTGTATACCATTCGAGTCACAGCCTGCTTCAGGAAAGGTTCTGCTGTCATGAACCACCTGAACTGATTTTGTTGTAACTTCTTGTTCCACACAACGTATGTGCCACTGTACCAAATGTACTAAATTGTCAATAAAGCAATGTTCAACTGTATCTTTAGTACTATTGTAATTATGAATGATTTTATATGCACTGTCATCAAATTTATTGTCATAAGACTGATCATTGTACATGGGATTGTTTGTAACTTGTATTTTGTAACTGTTCAAAAGTTCAGTTGTAACTGTTAGTCTAGACACTGATTACTTGACTTTATATTTCAGGGTTTGAACTTGAACTTGAACGTGAACGTAAAAGTGAACGTGAACATGAACGTGATCATGATGATGATGAAGATGTTATGCTAATGGTCCCGACTTCACCATTAAAAGATCAGCTTACAACTGTTCTCCAAGCCTTGAGATGAACCCTTTGTGTGTCCAGTCTGCGCATGTTAGCTATCCGCCACTACACACACCCCGCTACACACTTCCGGCGACACAAGACGTACGAGTAACAATCATTACGACAGGGGAAATAAATAATGGTTTTACAACTTCGATTGTGAACCTTGTCTAGCGTTTATAGGAAACAGTCAAGTTGTCTGGTCAGTCGATCACTGAAAGGAGCCAATCATCGATACTCGCTTCATTTCACAGGGAAAACGAAAATCCTGACGTCAGCCGTGATCACGTGTCACAACTGATGTACAGACTTCAATATAAGTCAAGGACCACCTTGACAGACAGGTCTAATTTTTAAGAATTCACAAAAAATAGATGAGAGCGGGTCATACCCGGCCCCTATTTACTGATATTTTGTTTACAACGTGTGTACTGCTATATTCCCCTCTTTGTTCTTCTTAGTTCCGCTGTCCCTCCAGCCACCCGTTCTACCCTTCCCCGGCCACCCCTGTACATCAGCCTTTGTTCCCTGGCCGGCCCTGTATACTGTCCACTAGCCACGCGCACGCAGTGTTGCGTATCCACGGTGGCGCGCGTGTCAATTAGTTGTGTTTGTTTGTGTCTGTTTAGTGTCAAATATCTCCATAGTCCCTTCACTTAGAATAATTCTGTAAACTGTAGTAGTTTCCCGACAGTTTGTACATTTTAATCATGCTTTGTTTTTAGCGCTGTTTTATAGTTTAGTGGGTGTATTTTGCGATTTTCACCACTTTTCAAACGCGTGGTCCCTGTCCTTACGCTACTTAATCGGCGATAGAAAATTGCCTATGTTTTGATGAGATCTTAAACTATTATTGTCTTACAGTACTTTTTACGCTCTTTTAGGTGCACTTTGTTTGAAGGTTCTAGCTATTATATAACGCCCGCTGTGACTCGTTTTCCATGTGTTAAGAAACACAAATTTCGCTGTCGCTGGCCCACGCGCTCTGCATTTCGCTGCACTTGGGGCAGTGCTGTCTTTGCGGCCCGCGCTGGGCGCATAAGTAGCCGCGGGCTACGCCTCACTGGACAGTCGCCAGCCAGCCCTGCCGCGAGTCACTGCACGTGTTTACGAATTGTCTGCCATTTGTACTGTTTTCACGTAATAAAACCCATGTCATAGCGACCTCTGTGTTTGGCCTCCATGCCTGCATGAACCGGACCCCTGACACCCGGTTACATAGAGATCAAGGAATCTTTCTTTTTTTTTTTTTTTTTTTTTTGCTGTGAAAGTGTTAAAGGGTTAACAATGCATTCTGCAAAGCTTGCTGAAGCTGAAAAACCACCATGTGCTGCGAGGACATCTTCCAGGAATTTTAGCCAAATTTGCAAGTGGTCCTTGACATGTTGAAGTCTGTAGATAGCATCACGTATGCGTACACGATATGGTGTTGTGTCTCAACAGAAAAAAAAACTGTGTGCCTCCAATCTTAGACATTGACAGAGATTTGATTACAGGATAACATAACCACTGTTATAATACTTGGATGGAGTAAAGTGAGGGAGAGAACCAGGTTATGTGCGGCACCAAGGCCAAACCACAGTTGTCGTTCTTGACATGCCAACTTATTCAGGATAATCACTGGTTGGAGGGATGGGGGATGTTCTGGAGTTTAACGTCCTTTTCCACCGCGTATGGTTGATAGCAAAGGCGGGGCAACGAGAAAAATGCCAGCACAAATATTCGGCTCCAGCCGGGATTCGAACTCACGAACCGAGCATTTAAAGTCCAACGCTCTACATTTCGGCTATCCCGGCTCCCTGCAACGATTATCACAGGTGTAGGTTAAGTTAGCAATAACATTAATATCCGGAGACTATCGCAAATAAACAGTTGTTTTTGGGTTTTTTTGTTGAGAAACCAGCACGTGCTGCAGGAACAGGCTGTTGTCATGACGACACCACTATCACTCCAGTAATAAACTCTACATCATCGTCTTGTTGGTGAAGAAGACTTGATCAAAAATGATTCATGTTTTGTCATTTCCACGTATCGTGCCTGTCACGTTATGGGTAACACAAGTGTAGCGTGACATTTTACCTATATCTTGTCACCTGTCACACCTACACGTGCAGTACTGTAGTCACCTACCTGTTTGTAAAGCTGGCCTCGTCTATCAGCACGTGAAGCTGTTGTCCCCGTGTTGTCGGCACCAGTGACTGAAGTGTCTGAAGCGCCGCCTCCACATCTCCAGGCCGGTTGTACAGGTCATAGTGCAGGAAGTGCACGGCGGCGGCCGCTTGTTGTGTTGTGGGGTCTGCCTGCAGGGTCATCACCAGCTGCTGATGTATCAGGCGTGACGCCGCAAGGCTGTTAGGATAGAGACAGAGTACAACCACAGGATGTCCCTGACGCGCCCCGACCAGCCCCTTCACGACCAGCACTACAGTCTTGCCGGTGCCCGGGGGGCCGGTCAGACAGACGTGTGCTGGTGATCTGGTGAGCAGGTCGAGTTGCCCGGGGGTGAGGACGAGAAGCGCAAGTCGCCGGCCGAGTTCTGACACGGCCTCCCCCAGTGTCCGCACCTCCACGCGCGGGGGGATGACGCAGTGAACACGGACTGTTGTTGCCGGGCCCACAAACCTGTCAACATACAGAAAAGGCAAACAAGTGTTGTTGTTGTTGTTGCTGTTGTTGTTGTTGTTGTTGTTGTTGTTGTTTTTACAGTTTGTTTTTAAATTGCACTTATTTCAATTGTTTACAGTATTTTTGTTCAGTGAAACAAAAATGAAATTTTTTTTTTATAAATGTTTATAACGAAAAGAACTACACTGTGCATGTATATGAAAGATTGTAATGCATAGTAACAACAACAATAATAATAATATGCACAGTAATAATGATAATAATAATAATAATAATTTTCAAGGTATGAAGCGTTGTGCACTCATATGCCACTCCCCACAAAATACTGTTGTTGTTGTTGTTGTTGTTGTTGTATGAATTGCGAGAAAAAAACTATAAGGGACATTATCCTATTTTGAATGAATGCTGCTGCTGCTATTAGTATTACTACTACTATTACTACTACTATTACTACCACTACTACTACTACTGCTGCTGCTGCTGCTACTACTACTACTACTACTACTACTACTACTACTACTGCTACTACTACTACTACTACTTGTAACTGTACAATGAAAGTAATCTGTATTCAAACACGTATATACTTTGTACAGTCAACTAACCGCGTTTCCTGCTTCAGCACAAACTAACTAACGCCTGGAATATTGTATGATAGGCTTCCTCACCTGCTGACAAGTGTTTCATACAGATCACGTGACATTGTGGGGTCCGTTCTACACGCCACGCGCTGTGTCCACCAACTGTCCAGTTTCCCGAGTACAGCGGCGTCCACGTGCCAGGGCGTGGTGCGGTCAGACATGACGTCACTACACACACACAGCTCCACGGCCGCTCTCACGTCTGGAGCACCCACACACCCACACACCCGCTGAAAAAGTGGTCGTATTCATCGTCACTTAACAGTTTACACTGACTCTAAAGCAAATGGTTGACTGGCTGCTGAGGTCAACATGTGTAGAGTAAACATACAGGTCAAGGTGGCCTTTAAATAAAGTCTCAATTCGTGAAAAAGGTGGTGTTTGTTTCCAGGGGCATTGGAGCACCCCCACGAAGCTATGACGTCAAACGCGTCATGGGTTTGTGCGATCCTTCTTTCTCTCACCAGCTCGGTTCGTTCGATCGTTTGTGCAGGCGCTCGTTTATCTATGTCAGTCCGATGTTCCTCCAGCGTACGCGTTGTAGTAAATCAACTCAACAACATGAGAAACCATCGTAATAGGCCATGACAGTACTACGGAGATGCAGTACTGGCATGTCGTACTAAAACCTGCCCCGGGCATGGCAAACCTTGCCTAGTCGCACGGTATTTGCAGGAATTAAATGTTCCAAGCCCACTTCATCTTAATACTGTCGCGATCCCTCACCACTGATGCTTTCTCGTGTTGTTCAATTCATAAACAAAGCATTCATGTGCATGCAGGGCCCCTTGTAAGCAGTATATGCACGCAGGAGCACTGTCATACCTTACGCAGGGGCACTCGTGTTCCCGCAGGGGCATTCATGTACCTGACACATGCTGTGTTTTGGGCATGCCATTTGTCCATCCAGCCACACTTCATTTTGTCTTCAGGGGTTTTGTCCTTATTGTCATGACTGCGCGTACAGAAAATGTGCATTCATGTACATGCAAGGCAATTTGATAGCATTATATGCACACTCGCGTTCCTGCAGGGGCATTCATGTACCCGACACATGCTGCGTTCTTATGCACGTCATATGTCCTACAAACCACATTTCCTGTTGTGTTATCATCATATTATTACGAGAGATCATGACACTGGATAGCCTCGGAACACTGGTTGTGCCACGTGCGTGACTTTAAAAGACACCTAACAGCTCCTTGGCCAGTGATGTAATCTGTCTTGTAAGTGTTTTCTGCCGGATCTCCCTGTTTCGCGATGCGTGATGGGAAAGGACAATAACGACTAATTTTCCGAGTGCGCGCGCGCGTGTGTGTGTGTGTGTGTGTGTGTGTGTGTGTGTGTGTGTGTGTGTGTGTGTGTGTGTGTTTTATTTTGTCATACGTGCATGCAAAGACATGTTAAACACCCTGGAGAGCATCGTACAAAATCATGGCAGCACGGAGACGCAATGTCCTGTGATCAGGTGTGCCACGTGAGATAACTGAACGTGAAAGAAAGGTTAAGGCTTCTCTGTTTAGAGTAGAATCTACATTTATCAGTAAGCCCTATTATGGAAAAAAACCAACCAATAAATGACCTGAAGACGACAGGAGGGGTGGCTGGTGGGACACATGACATGCCCCAAACACATCGGGTGTCAGGTACATGAATGCCCCTGCATGACCCCGAGTGCCCCTACATAAGGTATGTCAGTGCCCCTGCGTGTGTAAAAACATAATGATAAATCTAACAAATGGCCCTGCATGAACATGAGTGATTGAATCGTTGATCAATTCCACAACTGATACAAGAGAGCATCGTGAGAGATCACGACAGTATTCAAACGCAATAGATTCGGAACAGTTGTGCCACGTGCGTGACCTTGAAAGACCCCCCACCTACTCAGTGATAGCTCATGGCCCAGGGATGTGATCTGTCTTTTAAGTTTGTTTCTGTTTCGCAATATGTGGTGGCCGGAAAGACCAATTTACCGAGTGTGTGTGTGTACTCGTGGTTCTTTTGTTTTCAGTGTTTTATTTTTCATACGTGCGTGTACAGATCAAGTCACTGTGACCACCCTGGAACCCAGCGTAACGTAGAGGCCTCTCTGTTTTGAATAGAATGTACATTATTAGTAAGCGCTGTCACGATAAAAACAATAAAACACTTGAAGACGACAAGAAGGGCGATTGGTGGGACATATGGCATGCCCAAAACACATCAAATGTCAGGTACATGAATGCCCCTGCATGAACCCGAGTGCCCCTACATAAGGTATATCAGAGCCCTCTGTGCATATAACAAATGGCCCTGCATGTACATTATTAGTAAGCGGTATCATGATAATAGATAATAAAACACGTGAAGACGGAAATCAGTGTGGTTGGTGGGACATATGACATGCCAAAACACAGCATGTGTCAGGTACATGAATGCCCCTGCAATAACCCGAGTACCTCTACGTAAGGTATATCAGTGCCCCTGCAATAACCCGAGTACCCCTACATAAGGTATATCAGTGCCCCTGCAATAACCCGAGTACCCCTACATAAGGTATATCAGTGCCCCTGCAATAACCCGAGTACCCCTACATAAGGTATATCAGTGCCCCTGCAATAACCCGAGTACCCCTACATAAGGTATACCAGTGCCCCTGCAATAACCCGAGTACCCCTACCTAAGGTATATCAGTGCCCCTGCGTACATATAATTCCAACAAATGGCCCTGCATGTACATGAATGCATCGTTGATAAATTCAACAACGCGAGAAAGCGTCTTGAGAGACTGATGACGACAGTATTAAGACGCATAAGGCTTGGAGCAGTTGTGCCAGGTGCGCGAATTTTACAGACATCTAATAGCTGTTTTGTTGATGATGTGATCTGTGTTGTAAGGGGTTTTTTGTTGTTGTTGTTGTTTTTTTGTTGTTGTTGTTCTAGTCTTCCCGTTTTGTGAAAAAAGAGAATAAAGCACAATGTGTGTGTGTGTGTGTGTGTGTGTGTGTGTGTGTGTGTGTGTGTGTGTGTGTGTGTGTGTGTGTGTGTTGTTGTTGCTGCTGTCAAGTTTTTTTTTCAAGTTGAAAGAC
Organism: Batillaria attramentaria; assembly: GCA_018292915.2. Taxonomy (NCBI): domain Eukaryota; kingdom Metazoa; phylum Mollusca; class Gastropoda; family Batillariidae; genus Batillaria; species Batillaria attramentaria. The sequence continues at coordinate 168,333 of JACVVK020000496.1, read as the reverse complement.
ATCTTAGAGCACCATGGCCGGTGATGTGACCTGTCATGTAAATGTTTTCTGGTCTCGGCGCCGTTTCGCGATATGTGACGAAAAACACGTGAAACGCCAATTTTGCAAGTGTGTGTGTGTGTGTGTGTGTGTGTGTGTGTGTGTGTGTGTGTGTGTGTGTGTGTGTGTGTAATTAAATAAACGCATTAGCCACCTGTTTACATTTCAAACAACCGTGCAAGAAGCAAGAAATGTAAAGTATGTATATTACACACACACTCCCCCCCCCCCCCACACACACACACACACAGAGCAAAAATGGTTGTTCAGTTCCGCCAAAATCATTGACATTCCAGACTCATCCAGCCCATGAAAGCGTTCGTTTGTTTCCGGGCAGCTTTTAGTACAAAGCGTCTCGGCAGTACGGTCACGGTCTCTTATTAGACCTATTCGCGTTGCTGAATTGATATATTATACTACCACGCGCACGGTGAAGGAACGTACGAATTACCTTTCTGACATAGCAGGATGAGGCTAAATTACAGGGATGCGTATAATAACGTTCGATTTAAGAGAGCGAACCGCCGCGTGGCGAGGCAGCAGCGCGAGGGGGGGGGGGGGGGGGGGGGGCACAAACCCATGACGCGTTTGACGTCATAGGTTTGTGAGGGGGCCTGAATGCCCCTGGATATAGCGTGGACCCATGAAAACAGGGATATTTTTGTTTGAGTGAATGCACCTAGCCCGTGCATTTGAGACTTGACAAGATTTAACATAACGTGACGCGTGTCAGCATACTGACTATTTGCTTTGCGGCAAAGTCTGGGTGGCTGGTCTATTTATAGAAATTCACGGACACGTTAAAGCATGAAAAGAACGGCACGTTGAAAGGAAGCCGTGTTTCTGTGATACAATGTAATATGAGCGTACTCGTCTGAACGGTGTACAAGTTACGGAGTCTGCGAAATGAACTTGTTATGTGTCAGCCTCCGTTATGTACAATAAAGTACATGTATGATGATAAATTGTGCAGACAAAGAGAGTTTCTGACCTGTGCCAGCTGACTGTCTCCATCCAACACGTGCTGTAGCTGCGTCCTGCTGATGTAGGGCAGGATCAGCGTTTTGCGGACACTCAGTCCCGGCGCCACGTCACTCATCACGTGATTCACAACCCGCTCACACTTGTCCAGCTGTTTCACGGCCTTGCTGACCTTGTCAGCCACAGCTTTGTCTGTTGGGTTGTTGTCATGGATACCCACTGACTTGATCTCCCCGAGCAGGACGCCGTATTTGCGGTGTATGACGATGACGTCAAAGTCGCCCTCTCGCTGTGTGGCGGGAAGATCCCCGGGTAGCGGGAACTGAGCAGCGTGGGTAGCATCCAGCTTGTTCAGGTAGTCAGTGAAGTCTAGTGACGACATCACAAACATGGCTTCCTGTCGCTGCTCTCCTAGCGTCTGTAGACAGTACAGCACGTGCTGTTGGGCGAAGTCGTCACGTGAGTCGGTTTCCTGCACGTTGATTGGCTGAGCGACTGGATGCTGCTCTCGGGTCCACAGACTGTGCGTTGACGAGTGACTCGGAGTTGCTTGAGATGTGTGTTGGCTTGTCTGCTGGGTTGAACCTTGAGGTGTGTGTTGGCTTCTCTGCTGGGCTGATCCTTGAGGTGTGTGTTGGTGTGTCTGCTGGGCTGATCCTTGAGGTGTGTGTTGGCTTGTCTGCTGGGCCGATCCTTGAGGTGTGTGTTGGCGTGTCTGCTGGGTTGATCCTTGAGGTGTGTGTTGCATTGTCTGCTGGGTTGATCCTTGAGGTGTGTGTTGGCGTGTCTGCTGGGCTGATCCTTGAGGTGTGTGTTGGCTTGTCTGCTGGGCTGATCCTTGAGGTGTGTGATGGCTTGTCTGCTGGGCTGATCCTTGAGGTGTGTTTTGGCTTGTCTGCTGGGCTGATCCTTGAGGTGTGTGTTGGCTTGTCTGCTGGGCTGATCCTTGAGGTGTGTGTTGGCGTATCTTCTGGGCTGATCCTTGAGGTGTGTGATGGCGTGTCTTCTGGGCTGATCCATGAGGTGTGTGTTGGCGTGTCTTCTGGGCTGATCCTTGGGGTGTGTTTGGGATTGCAGACACTGGCTGCTTTTGGTGAACAGCTTGCTGCGGCGGAGTTGGCTGTTGTGAAGTCGCTGTTGTGGGAGTTGCTTGTTTTTCCGTCGCATTAGTACTGGTAGCTGGAGGTGAGACAAACGGAGGACTACCTGACATCACAAATCCCGGTAAAGGTCGCAACACCAGGGCCGGTTGCCCGGCAACAGTGTCTCTATCATACGGCACACGGTTCATGATGCAGGGCGGTACACAGTAAGTCCGGGTGTCAAGGTCACGGTATAGTGACGTCACCACGCGTCTCCACTCATTCTGCAAAGTCTGTCCCGTGGCCACTGAGCTTGAGGTGGTGACTGGTGTAGTTGTTGCTGGTGAGGTGGTGACTGGGGTGGTGGTTGCTGGTGAGGTGGTGACTGGGGTGGTCGTTGCTGGTGAGGTGGTGACTGGGGTGGTGACTGCTGGTGAGGTGGTGACTGGGGTGGTGGCTGCTGGTGAGGTGGTGACTGGGGAAAGTAGTGCCGTTGAGCCGGTGACCGTGGCTGGGCGAGTGTGTCCAGTTTCCAGATCTGATGCTGGCGGTGTTTCCGACATGTTTATCCCGGTCAAGACGTCACGAGTTGTTCACTGGCATTACATTACATTACATATGGCGGATCCAGACAATGTAAGCACTTTGTGCACTGTCTGTGGTGAAGGTTTACAGACTGAGTGAGAGTCACGTGGTTAAGTCAGATTCCTGCTGGATTTGTGGGTGCTCTATACATATTGTCGGTACCACGCATGACCTCTATTTGGCTGACACGTGTTCTCCTTGTCTTGGCTATAGAAATGGAGTGTTTGCTGGCGCCATATTGTGGTTTGATCTCCCGGGTAAACATGAAGACAAAGAGACATCAGGAAACTGTTATTTGTGCATATACAGGTAAACATGGAGACAGGCATCAGAAAACTGTTATTTGTGTACAAACAGGTAAACACGAAAACAAAGAGACATCAGAGGACTGTTATTTTGTGTAAAGACAGGTAAACCGTTACACCACCCGTTCATCGAACGGTCATAACTGAGGTTCTATCTTCAACAGGAAATATTTAAAAGGGAAACATAAACACAAGCTAGAGCGAGGTTTGGAACACACACACACACACACACACACACACACACACACACACACACACACACACACACACACATGCACGCACGCACGCACGCACTTATTCCCATAGCCTAACAAACTTCACACAGAGACACAGTCCAGTAACTCAAGTTGTATGTCTCGGGGAGAAAGACACTTGTACCTGTCTTATAAACACTGAACACTGTTGACAATCGTTTTACCCGTCGTCGCAAAACACTGATAAGAGACGCTCGATCTGTTGTAAAGCAAATACTCTGTTACTGGGTCATCAAGTGTTTGTTTGGGGCCTCTCTCTCTCTCACACACACACACACACACACACACACACACACACCCTGACATGTAGGAAGTGTTTTGCTCTTGTTTAAATCAGTAGAGAAATAATAATGTTACTGACATACTCATAGGAAGTATGGTATGGTATGGTATGGTATGGTAGACTACTCCTCGGCGCACGTATCCATCTCTAATGGGGTGCTCTAGGCGCCGCAAGGCTGGAGGACGAAGCAGGGAAAGCCTGCTGCCGCTAGGCGCTACTTTGTGTGCAAACCTCCACCCTGCTATTCACTCTGGTGCGTGCGACAGTATTTCTGTTTTACCACGCCACCGGCCACAGCCTACTCTTCTTCGAAAGATGAACGTGGGATTTTTAACGTGCACACTTGATATTTGTGCGTGCGTGTGTACACGAAGGCGAGACAGGCACCGCAAACGAGTCTGCACATGGATTTGACTCGATATGGTATGAAAAAATCCAACCATATTCCTGCCCACCGGGGACTCGAACCAGGCAGCTCAGGATCCGAAGTCGGATGCCTTAACCACTAGACCAAATCCCCTGTCGTGTATATCTGAAAGGAACAATATCGAGTAAGTGCAGCTGATTTGATCACAAGTAGAATGACCTGTCGTATTAGTCATATAATACATACAATTGTGTGTACTACTATAGCTAGCAATAACCAATGACATTTCTCTTTACCTTTCACGGCCATCAGACATCACTAGGCGGAAGCTGAGTGACCAACACGTCTCCCTCTAACCTCCATCTGTATAGGACGAATGTCCATCACAATAATATTATGGCCTGCTTGTTGCAAGAAGGAAGTCAGATATATCGGCACACATGCGTCTGACTAGACCCGTGAATTTGAGGTTGTTGGGAGGCCGATCGATACGTCACTAGCTGGGCGGGTCAGAGGGCAGCTTGTGCAAACAATGCACAGTAAAACACTGCAGATAAGATTGTTCCGAGTTCAGTGGTACGAGAAGTGTGTTTAGAAGGTCGGGTGTCTACAGCTCTCTCTCTCTCTCGGATGTGTGTGTGTGTGTGTGTGTGTGTGTGTGTGTGTGTGTGTGTGTGTGTGTGTGTGTGTGTGTAAAGACACATATATGTATAAACCGTGACTGTTTTCCAGTTTCAAATGGATTGTGCAGTCCTACTTATGATAAAGCCGTTTTCTTAGACAAACTACATGTAGCATACAAGACGGCGCTTCACTACAGTTACAAACAACTGAAACCACATCAGTTAGTGTTACCGCATTTCAACATCCGGTATTGCTTCTATTTCTTTTCTTTTCAAGTGTTTGAATAATATATATATATATATATATATATATATATATATATATATATATATATATATATATATATATATATTTTATTGAAACAGATAGATATATATATAGAGAGAGAGAGAGAGAGAGAGAGAGAGAGTAAACACACATATAGTTATAGACACGCCGCAAACATACTAAAAAAGATAAGTAATTGAATATATATATACAGAGTAAACACAAATATAGATACAGAAACACCGCGAACATACTACAGGTAAAATGATAAGTACCCCCCCCCCCCCCCCCCCCCCCCCTCTTTCCACACAGACACATACACACCCCTAAACAGGCAAAGCAAAAAAAAAAAAAAAAAACTGATCTCACACACACACACACACACACACCTAAAAAGGCAAAGCAAAAAAAGAGATATAAGCCAAAGTAGAAATATAACCGGGTGACAAGGGTCTGGTTCGTGCAGGCAGGGAGACCAAACACAAAGGTCGTTATGACACGAGTTTTATTGGTAAGAAAACAGAAACAAGCAGGATACAAGACAAACGCAGAGTCCAGTCACGCGCGGCAAGGCTGAGAGCGAGAGTGTCCAGCGAATCATCATCATTAGCTTGCTTTACGTCCTATGGCTTTTAGGGGAGCCGGGGTGGCCGAATGGTAGAGCGTTGGACTTCTAATGCTCGGGTCGTGAGTTCGTATCCCGGCTGGGGCCACATATTAATTTTGTGCTGGCTTTTTGATCGTTGTCCCGTCTTTGATATCACCCGTATGTGGAGGAAAAGGACGTTAAACCCTCAAACACCCACCCACCCTATGGCTTTTGTCTTCCTGGCATGTGTCTTTGGCTGCTTGGCTGGGCGAGTGACTTTGGCTCCAGCGAACCGTGGCTAGCGGCTCTTTATGCGCCCAGCGCGGCCCGCAAAGAAGACAACGGGTGCTCGCAGCAGAAAAGAGGGAAGATGCACCCGTAGCGGCGAAATCTGTGTTTGTTAGCACACAGAAAACTAGCCACAGCGGGCGTCTAACAATAGCTACAAACTTCGGACAAACGACGTCTAAAAGAGCGTGAAAAATACTATAAAATGACATGCAATCTTAATGAAAAACAGAAAATATTCTACAGCCACTCAAAGAGCAGAAAAACCAGGACAACGCTTTTGAAAAGGGGACAAAATGCTAACTTACACCCGTTAAACTTTAAGTTATCGCTAACAACAAAACATAATTAAAATGTACAAACTGTCATGAAACTACGGCAGTTTACGGTGAAGTGAAGGGACTACGGGGATATTTGACACTAAACAGACACAAACAAACACGACTAATTGACACACGCGCCATCGCGGATACGGAACACTGCGCGCGTGCGGCCAGTGGGCAGTACACAGGGCTGGCCAGGGAACAAAGGCTGATGTACAGGGCTGGCCAGGGAACAAAGGCTGATGTACAGGGCTGGCCAGGGAACAAAGGCTGATGTACAGGGCTGGCCAGGGAACAAAGGCTGATGTACAGGGCTGGCCAGGGAACAAAGGCTGATGTACAGGGCTGGCCAGGGAACAAAGGCTGATGTACAGGGCTGGCCAGGGAACAAAGGCTGATGTACAGGGCTGGCCAGGGAACAAAGGCTGATGTACAGGGCTGGCCAGGGAACAAAGGCTGGTGTACAGGGCTGGCCAGGGAACAACTTGAAGGCTCATGTACAGGGCTGGCCAGGGAACAAAGGCTGATGTACAGGGCTGGCCAGGGAACAAAGGCTGATGTACAGGGCTGGCCAGGGAACAAAGGCTGATGTACAGGGCTGGCCAGGGAACAAATGCTGATGTACAGGGCTGGCCAGGGAACAAAGGCTGATGTACAGGGCTGGCCAGGGAACAAAGGCTGATGTACAGGGCTGGCCAGGGAACAAAGGCTCATGTACAGGGCTGGCCAGGGAACAAAGGCTGATGTACAGGGCTGGCCAGGGAACAAATGCTGATGTACAGGGCTGGCCAGGGAACAAAGGCTGATGTACAGGGCTGGCCAGGGAACAAAGGCTCATGTACAGGGCTGGCCAGGGAACAAATGCTGGTGTACAGGGCTGGCCAGGGAACGGGGGCTCATGTACAGGGCTGGCCAGGGAACAAAGGCTGATGTACAGGGTGGCCGGGGACGCGTAAGAACGGGTGGCGTTGTTGGGTGCAAGGTCTTCTATGAAGGATTTAGTTACTTGTATGTGTCCAGATATATCTCAAAGTTAATGAAATTTGGAGGTGAATTTGCAAATGTTATGATGAACAGATGCAGAAATATATTCTGGCGTGATGTTGCTAAACATTATAGAAGACTTTGCAACTCATGTACACCGAAGAAGATAGAAGAATTCTGGCCAGAGCCTATTCACTATAACATTAATATTGTCAGGGATAAAAGAACAGTGCATATTAAAGAATGGACAGAGAGAAATATCTGGGTGATTGGAGATTTAGTGAATGACAAGGGAGATTTTTATAGCTTTAAGGAGCTTAAAAGCAAATATCCAGGTATATCTACCAATTTTGTATTGTATAATGGTATTATTAGTGCCATCAAGAAATATAGACACAAATGTGGTCTTGATGCTGACTCAGGTCAGAGTAAGAACCTTTCAAAGGTGTGGGGACTGATCCTATATGGAGAGAAAAAAAGGGTTTATTCAATTTTGACAGATACCCAGTCCGAACCGTCAAGTGTTTTGAAGTGGCAGCAACAGTTTCATAGCAACTTTGACTGGAAACGTATTTTTCTTCATCCTTTTCAAACCACACTAGATTCACAACTTCGATGGTTTCAGCAAAGATTGTTGCATAGATTGTTACCCACGAACAGATATCTTTATCTATGTAAAATTTTGGACACCTCGAAGTGTACCTTTTGTAATGCGTATGAGGAAAATCTTGTCCACCTATTTTGGGAATGTCCTTTTATTCAGAAGTTTTGGGCAGAACTGTTGACCTTACTTCAGGAAAGGTGTGAACACTGTACCAATCTGGTCCTCTCTGACATCCTGGTAATATTTGGTACAAAACAACATTACAAAACTTTCCGCAAACCATAGATGATGGCTAGGGCTTCTTTGTGGATTTGGCTGTAGCTTCTTTCTGCAGCTGTAAGAGTCTTGGACACATTGGCAATTGGGCGCTCGCTTCCATCCGGATAGCGATGAAACAGTACTGCTCCAATTCCAACGTTGGATGCGTCACAAGCCAGCCCCACAGGCTTATCTGGGTCGAAGTGTACAAGGACTTGGTCAGAGGAAAGCACATTCTTCAGTTGTTCAAAAGCTGCTTGTTCCTCTTCTCCCCACTTCCAGGGACTTGCCTTCTTTGTCAGGCGGTAGAGCGGCTCTGCCATAGTAGCCAGGTTTGGGATGAATTTCCCGTAGAATTGTACTGAGCCCAGAAAAGACTTCAAGCTTGAGACATCCGTAGGTGGTGGCATCTTCAAGACTGCCTCGACTTTGGATCCTTTGGAGATTCCTTCAGCCGATAGAGTGTGTCCAAGGTATTCCACACTGGGTTGAGCAAACAGGCATTTTTCACGACGGCATCTGAGTCCTTTGTCGTTCAGACGCGTGAGTAGTCGTTCCAGGTTGCTCAGATGATCTTTGGCATCCTTCCCGCTGGTGAGTATGTCATCTTGGAAGACGGCAACTCCAGGCAGATCACTGGTCAGATTTTCCATGATCTCCTGAAAATAACCAGGTGCTGACTTGATTCCGAAAGGTAGTCGTTGTTGCAGAAGTACCCCACGGTGAGTGCTGAGGGCTAGTCTGCGTTGACTTTCTGGTGCCAGCTTGATCTGGTTGTAGGCATCAGCGAGGTCGATCTTTGAGTAACCGAATCCTCCTCCCAGCTTTTGCATCAGTTCCTCTGGGAGAGGCATTGGGTGACGGTGATCAGCAAGTTGATCGTTGATCCCAACTGAGTAGTCACCACAGATCCGCAGTTTTGGCTTCAGGGCGCCTGCACTGTTTGTCTTACGAATTGGAACAACTGGTGTTCCATAGTCGTTGAACTGGACTGGCTTCCAGACTCCTTTGGCGATGCCTTCTTCGTAGCCTTTCGTCAGGTCATCACGAAGAGCGAACGGAACCGGCCTTGCCTTGTGAAAAACCGGCTTCGCGTCGGACTTGAACTTTACTTCCAGCTCAAAATCCTTCAGACATCCCAATTCTTCCTTGAAGAGATCTGGGAACTTGTCGCAGAGAGTGTGGCAATCCTTTTGAAGAGAAGCATAAGTTGAGCTGGAGGTCTTCGGATGCGATTCTTTTGCACCCTCGCTCTTGACTTGACTCTCTATGCTCTTCAGTCCACGGGCATTGTCCACTGAAATTCCCAGAGCCTGGATCGCGTTTCGTCCAAGTAGGTTGAGATCAGGGATCTTGGTGACGATGTAGGGAATGGAGCTCTGTTTACCAGTCACTGGGTCCTTAGTCTGGCCCATGAAGGTGCCTAACACGGGTAGGTCGTGCTTGCTGGCAGACTCGTACCGATGTGTGACGTCATCCAGCTTCGGTTTTCCCAGTTGTTTCCAGACTGGCACAGAAACAAAATTTCCTGTGGTTGCAGTGTCCAGCTCCATCGTGAACTGTTGATCCTGGATTGTGACTGGAACGTCCAACCTAGGAGTATCTTGGGGAACTTCGCCGAGGATGGCTTTGACGAGCTCTGCTTTTGTGATACTTTTCACTGAAGATTTTGCAGATTGTCGTCCCCCTTGTTGCTGTTGATGCAGTTTTTTTCTGCAGACAGCCTCCAAATGTCCTATCTTCTGACAGTAGTTGCATTTGGAGTCTTTGTAGTAGCAGTCTGTTGCTTTGTGAGCCTTTCCACACCTGTAGCACTTTGCTGAATTGCTGGTCGTGGAGTTAGACTGCTGGTGGTTCTTTGGTTGACCCCCTTTGTTGTTCGCCTTGACTTTGTTGACCGGCCTGGGCTTGGAACCGTAGACAGTTTCCTTGGCCACCTTTGCCGCGTCTTCAGTCTCTATGGCGATCTTGACAGCCTTGGCAAAATCCAACTCGGTATCCTTGACCTTGAAAAGAGCCTTCAAGACAGCTTCGTTGTTGACAGAACATATGAATCTCTGCCTAAGAGCTTCATCTTGTGGATCTTGGATCGAAGGAAAGTCACAGGTAGCCGCGTCTTTACGTATACGGGCTGCCAGCTCCTGGAGTGTTTCGCCTGGTTTCCGTTCCATGTTGCTCCAGAACTTGAAACGTTCTCGCACTATGAACAGTTTTGGGTCAAATTGTTCTTTCATGAACTCGACGATTTGGTCCATCGTCAGGCTATTGATGTCCGTTTTTGGATTCTGTTGAGCAGCCAGATTTGCCAGTTGTTTGTAGACAGCCGGAGTCTGATTAGTGAGGAAGACTTGAGCTTTGCGGTCGTCAGGAACGGCGTTGGCGACAAGAAATGTGCAGAATCTTGACCAGTAGTCAGGCCACAGTTCTGAAGTGGAATCAAAGGCAGCGAAAGGTGGAATAGCGGCGGTCGAAACAGTAGAAGTGTGAGGACGGGTACTTGCGCTGGAATCCCCAGTCGGTGTCTGAACTTGAATCATCTTCATCAACGCACCCATCTGCTCTCTTTGGACTGCTAATTCTTCTTCATGCTGCTTTGCTTGAATCCTCATCTGTTCCTTCATCTGTTCCTTCTGCTGTTCATTCTGCTGTTCCATTTGTTCCTTCTGCTGTTCCATTTGTTCCTTCTGAATCTTCATCTGTTCCTTCTGCTGTTCCATTTGAATCTTCATCTGTTCCTTCTGCTGTTCTAATTGCTCTCTAAGCAATTTTATCAGCTCCGCTGTCTCTGCCATGGTCAGTCGTCAATTTTCGCTGCTGCAACAGTTGAAGGGGTGCAACTTCTGTAGTTGGAGTTTCTTGAGTACTGGAGAGTACTGTCCCTTTGTAGGTAGATCAATGTCCAATCCTGTCGGCGACGCCAAATATTTCTGTTGTATTTTTCTCCTGCTATGTCGCTCTCTCGGGACACTCGCAGAGAAGACACGGGATACAACAGGCTGGAACTCCAATACTTTATTAACAGAAGATGCGCAAGAACAAACTCATGAAAGAGGAAGAACCCAGAACGCTGTGCAGTGCTGCTTATATACTTACAGGTCAGATCTAGAACATTCTGTAACATACTGGCAAGTACGGAATCTTTCCGAGGTTACGTAATCTGCTGACGTTACTGCACTCGCATGTTCTGGGATGGTCTAGAAATTTCCATCGAAATGCAGTGACTTTTCGCGATCTCTACAACAATGTTGTACACTGACTCTTCAGGAAACACGCAGAATCTAACACACACACTTCTCCGGTAGTGCCTGCACAACATCACAACTGTGTATGTCCGTATTCTTTAGGCGCTGGACATTGTCCGTAACATTCACGTTCAGGTTATCCCGAGTACACAACTACACAGCAATGATACCACGCAACAAACTCATCACTGCTTTGGGTTTGTACGGCAGACAAGTTGTCGTAAATGTTGATCTTTCTTCCCGGGTTGTTCTGTCGTTGTCAGCTGACGATGCGGGGAGGAAAACAGTTCCAGAGTTACAATGTTTCCCTCATCAAGCTAGCGCTGGTCATTCCTATTGTTTTCCCACCATATACAGCTAAATCCGTTGTGAGTCACTGTCATTAGTCCTTACACTACGCCCACAATGGCGTCTCTAGTAGACAGTCAGTTGTTTGTGTCCTCAGTGTAAACCATTTGTCAATGAATAATCGCTAATTCATCTGAGTAAACACAAACGGTGTGTACACAAAACTACCTGTATACAAACAACTGCTTGGAGAAATGCAGTGAATGGAAATGGGAACACAAGTTAGTCATGACAGACAGAGTTGCGATTCAGTGATAATCAACACTTGATGAAGTCGAGAGTGTTGATGGCACTGACCCAAAGTTTTTCATACAACAATGGGATCCTACATGATGAACAAAGTCATTCAGACCAGTCTGTGTCTTACATAGTCACGTTGTCATCTTTACACACTTGTCACCCAGTCTCTCTCTCTCTCTCTCTCTCTCTCTCTCTCTCTCTCTCTCTCAGAGAGATACCAGTTTCTTTTAAAATACCGTAGATTCAAAGTAAATAATGGTCGTTTAGAGCGCATGTTAGTGGAATGCACACGCCTGCCGCTTTGAGGCTTTGTACACAAACTGTGCAGGACTCACAGACCTAAAAAAGACAGACCCACCGCCGCACGCTGCACGCTTGCGAGTGTCACTATCGTGGCCATCTTGCGAATACCAGAACTCAAAGGCTCTGTGTACAGGACGCCTCGTTCGAAATACAAAGTTCTTTAGAAAGACGTCATCAGAAATGTGACGTAAGATAAAGCGGACCAATGCTATGCGCGCTATGCAAACAGCTGATAGCGTCTGGCCAATGCTATGCGCGCTATGTAAACAGCTGATAGCGTCTGGCACTTCCAGGTACTCGCAATATGGCGCGCGGCGGCGTCACAGGCTACGTACCAGAGATGACCAAAAAATTCACAAAAAATCAGGCAGCCATAGACTCATGCGTAGAGGAAATTTAACAAATTCCAATGTTCCGTTTTTTGGCAATGTTGGCAGCGACCACATACTCCCTCATTCCACGGTCGTCTGCTGGCTCCTGTGCCAGCCGCGCATGAATACAAATAGTCCACAAGCCAGTCTCATTTTTCCCTAATTTTACTATTACCTGGCATGAAACTTGTTTACAAAGCCAACAAAAAGCACCAGATTGCCATTGTTTACTCTGCACACAAATTTTAAAAGGGGCAAAGATTTTCTACTATATTTAGCCGACTTGTTACTACATGCCCCGGAAGCTAATACTGTCACGTAGCCACAGGTCTATCTTTTTCTTCTTCTTTTTTAGGTCTGTGGCAAGACTGTACAGCTTGTCAGTATTACTAGACTAGTAATATATATACGCTATGCAATTTGAATGGACTTGAGGCTTCTCAAATAAACTCATCTCTCTCTCTCTCTCTCTCTCTCTCACACACACACACACACACACACACACACACACACACACACACACACAGTGCATGCTCGGACGGTTTCAATGGTACACAGATGTATATTCTTTAATACTTGCTTTTACAGTCTTCTGCTGAGTATCCTGATATCGTGTGAACTGTCGATGTGGCACATGGATGTCCCTTTCGACATGCATACACATATACATACACACATACACTTGTGCTTAAAATTTAAGCAGGCACTGGCTCAAAACAGCATGCATATATGTGCATACTGGCAAAGTGGATGCAGATTTTAATATGTCCACTTCTGTATTTCAGGTGCATAATTATGCTTGAATTTAGTTTGTCTTAGTCTGGCTGAATCAGCGAACAGTATATACTATAGGCGCATTACCTGTGTTGATATCCTGTTCCAGGTATGAATGCTGATACTTGGAGTTACTTTGTATGTGTCTGAATTGTATAAAAGCCTTATGCTGTGCCAATTTCCTGCTGTGTACAGACTACCCCGGTGGGAGTGCCGCCGGATTCATTGTTATGGGTCAACGGCCTAACAATAAAATGATTGAGTCTTGTCTCTCTCTCTCTCTCTCTCTCTCTCTCTCTCTCTCTCTCTCTCTCTCTCTCTCTCTCTCTCTGTGACACATGAGTTACGCTGTTGTTGGTGGCGGTTGTTGTTATTGTTATTGGTGGTGGTGGTGGTGGTGGTTTGGTTTGCTGTATTTTTCACTGTCTGCTCCACATCGCCGGTGTCGTCAGTGTTATTTATTTTCATCACGCGGGACATCAACTATCACCAGCTGGGTGCTGCAGCGGGAAATCAAAAACACTCTGTCGGACGCCTCAACAATATCGTCAGTGCGCCCGTCATCATCATCCTCCTGCTCCCTGCCCGGCAACCAGACCACGACCCTCCGCTCTAAACCTTGTACACTTCCCCCTACTGCCACCGTCACTCTGTCACTGTCAGCCAGCGCCACGTCACACACATCTCTCTCCCACCTGGCCAAAACGTCACTCCTCCATCCAATAACTCCCACCGGGAGGCCGGCAGAGCGAAGGCCGCGCACCACACCACAGGCTTGTGACGTCACCTGACCTCTGACGTCTCTCGTCTCCTCACGAAGCTCTTCACTACGCGTCACCACGAGGACGTCACGGTACCGGAGACGCGGGGGACTGGTGGTTGTGCCGACACTGGTGGGGTTGATGTTGGCACCTGCCGTCAGACAACGACAACACATAAAACACGTGCTGATCACGTGATATCTACGTGCATAACTCGTATCAACCTTACTCACTATGCACGGTCAGAAAACGGAATGATGTTGTGTGCCCACGTATGATGAACACGTACAGTGAGTAATGAAGATTTCTTTCTTTACTCACAACAGATGAAGGGGGGAGGGGGGGGGGGGACTTGTTTACTCGGTTGGTTGTCTCCTTGGGAAAGAAAGGGATGGAAGGGTTAAACTTGATAACGAGTGGGGTGAAGCTGTTTGATGATTTAATTACAAAATGTGTGAACTGATACAACGTTTGGATATACAAATTAATGCAATGCTCTGTTCTTGGTACCTGAAAGGACACCCACAACACACACATACCCGTCACACCCACATGGAGGTCCTCCGTCAACACTCGCGCCACCATCGCTCCACATCTCCAGCACTCCACGGGCCATCGTCCGCTGTGGTCCCCGCCTTCATGACGTAACCGGATGACCCGGGGCCCGTCACTGGGGGAAGGCGTGCCGCTGTCACTGTAGTTGTGGATGTCACTATAGCTGTTGACTCCCCTCGCCACTTCTCTAACAACAGCCGGACATGATCTTAGGGGCACCGTGAGCGGCTCGGCCTGTAGTTCTGTAGGGATGTCGGTGTTGTCCACACTAGCGGCCCAGAGAGAGAGGCGCGGTCCACAGGCTGCCAGCAGTTCTCTCACCAGTCTCCGTGTGGCCGGGCCGGCGTTCCTGTTACAGAGAACGGGGAGAGAGTCATGACATTTGTATCGAACACTGTCGTTTACTTGTTGTCAGGGACTGTACACTATCGTTATGTACATCACGATCAATAGACAGCACTTGTAGCAGAGTGAAAGTCACATAGTTAGTGTGTGTTAGTATTAGTTAATTAGTATTAGTGTTAATTAGTTTACTTTAAATGATAAGAATCTGAAGCGGCATATAAGTATAGTGTATAAAGAAGTACAAGTGATAAGTCAGTACACACACACACACACACACACACACACACACACACACACACACACAGAGAGAGAGAGAGAGAGAGAGAGCATTGCACAAAGCCCAGCACAGCTCACATAGCTAGAAACATGTGCATCACACATCAGTGGTATTCATTCAAGCATGACGGTGACTGGCAGTAGATTTATGAAAGACAGAGTAAACCGGTCTTGCCTTTCTTTTGCTCCACAGACAGCATGCTTTCTGCATCTTGAGATGTAATCACTGTACTAGTACTCACTGATACAGCATACTGAGTATCAGCTCTGTATACCATTCGAGTCACAGCCTGCTTCAGGAAAGGTTCTGCTGTCATGAACCACCTGAACTGATTTTGTTGTAACTTCTTGTTCCACAAATAACGTATGTGCCACTGTACCAAATGTACTAAGTTGTCAATAAAGCAATGTTCAACTGTATCTTTAGTACTATTGTAATTATGAATGATTTTATATACACTGTCATCAAATTTATTGTCATAAGACTGATCATTGTACATGGGATTGTTTGTAATTTGTATTTTGTAACTGTTCAAACGTTCAGTTGTAACTGTTAGTCTAGACACTGATTACTTGACTTTATATTTCAGGGTTTGAACTTAAACTTGAACTTGAACGTGAACGTAAAAGTGAACGTGAACATGAACGTGATCATGATGATGATGAAGATGTTATGCTAATGGTCCCGACTTCACCATTAAAAGATCAGCTTACAACTGTTCTCCAAGCCTTGTAGTTGAACCGTTTGTGTGTCTGCGCATGTTAGCTATCCGCCACTACACACACCCCGCTACACACTTCCGGCGACATAAGACGTACGAGTAACAAGCATTACGAGAGGGGAGATAAATAATGGTTTCACAACTTCGATTGTGAACCTTGTCTAGCGTTTATAGGAAACAGTCAAGTTGTCTGGTCAGTCGATCACTGAAAGGAGCCAATCATCGATACTCGCTTCATTTCACAGGGAAAACGAAAATCATTTCGTCAGCCGTGATCACGTGTCACAACTGATGTACAGACTTCAATATAAGTCAAGGACCACCTTGACAGACAGGTCTAATTTTTAAGAATTCACAAAAAATTCAAATTTTTTTTGCTGTGAAAGTGTTAAAGGGTTAACAATGCATCCTGCAAAGCTTGCTGAAGCTGAAAAACCACCATGTGCTGCGAGGACATCTTCCAGGAATTTTAGCCAAATTTGCAAGTGGTCCTTGACATGTTGAAGTCTGTAGATAGCATCACGTATGCGTACACGATATGGTGGTGTGGCTCAACAGAAAAAAATTGTGTGCCTCCAATCTTAGACATTGACAGAGATTTGATAACAGGATAACATAACCACTGTTATAATACTTGGATGGAGTAAAGTGAGGGAGAGAACCAGGTTATGTGCGGCACCAAGGCCAAACCACAGTTGTCGTTCTTTACATGCCAACCCATTCAGGATTATCACTGGTTGGAGGGAGGGGGGATGTTCTGGAGTTTAACGTCCTTTTCCACCGCGTATGGTTGATAGCAAAGGCGGGGCAACGAGAAAAATGCCAGCACAAATATTCGGCTCCAGCCGGGATTCGAACTCACGACCCGAGCATTTAAAGTCCAACGCTTTACATGTCGGCTATCCCGGCTCCCTACAACGATTATCACAGGTGTAAAAGAGTATGTTAAGTTAGCAATAACATTAATATCCGGAGACTATCGCAAATAAACAGGGTTTTTTGTTGTTGTTGAGAAACCAGCACGTGCTGCAGGAACAGACTGTTGTCATGACGACACCACTATCACTCCAGTAATAAACTCTACATCATCGTCTTGTTGGTGAAGAAGACTTGATCCAAAATGATTCATGTTTTGTCATGTCCACGTACCGTCCCTGTCACGTTATGGGTAACACAAGTGTAGCGTGACATTTTACCTATATCTTGTCAACTGTCACACCTACACGTGCAGTACTGTAGTCACCTACCTGTATGTAAAGCCGGCCTCGTCTATCAGCACGTGAAGCTGTTGTCCCCGTGTTGTCGGCACCAGTGACTGAAGTGTCTGAAGCGCCGCCTCCACATCTCCAGGCCGCTTGTACAGGTCATAGTGCAGGAAGTGCACGGCGGCGGCCGCTTGTTGCGTTGTGGGGTCTGCCTGCAGGGTCATCACCAGCTGCTGATGTATCAGGAGTGACGCCGCAAGGCTGGCAGGACAGAGACAGAGTATAACCACAGGATGTCCCTGACGCGCCCCGACCAGCCCCTTCACGACCAGCACTACAGTCTTGCCGGTGCCCGGGGGGCCGGTCAGACAGACGTGTGCTGGTGATCTGGTGAGCAGGTCGAGTTGCCCGGGGGTGAGGACGAGAAGCGCAAGTCGCCGGCCGAGTTCTGACACGGCCTCCCCCAGTGTCCGCACCTCCACGCGCGGGGGGATGACGCAGTGAACACGGACTGTTGTTGCCGGGCCCACAAACCTGTCAACATACAGAAAAGGTAAACAAGTGTTGTTGTTGTTGTTACAGTTTGTTTTTAAATTGCACTTATTTCAATTGTTTACAGTATGTTTGTTCAGTGAAACAAAAATGAAATATTTTTTATAAATGTTTGTAACGAAAAGAACTACACTGTGCATGTATATGAAAGATTGTAATGCATAGTAACAAAACAACAATAATAATAATACCGGCCCCCGTAGTGTAGTGGTTAGCACTTCGGACTATGGACCGGGAGACCCGGGTTCGAGTCCCAGCCGAGGCAAGCAGGATTTTTCTTACCTAGGTCGGCTCCTACCCTGAGCGGGTGTGCTATGGGCCCAATGGGGAGGCTGTTGCCACACAGCCGAGCTTCACCCACTTCACGGGTGCGACTTTGGGGGTGCTTCCCTTGGTATGACACGTCTTATGATGCAGGTGCCGTAGTTCCCGGGCCTGGTTAATGCCGGGATATTTATGACAGGAAGCGTAGCATGCGGCCCTGTCCCGCAGTCCCAAACCACATGGACCTCCATAGCATCATCTTACCATCATCCTCATCTCCATCATCATGCTTAATAATAAAAAAAATTGCCCCAGCTTCCGAGCCCTCCATGGATTCCACCCATTACCAGGGAGGAACACCACTGGAGTCGGCAAAGAGTTGTGGCAGCAAAAAAAAAAAAAAAAAAAATAATAATAATAATATGCACGGTAATAATGATAATTATAATAATAATAATTTTTAAGGTATGAAGCGTTGTGCACTCATATGCCCCGTATCGACAAAATACTGTTGTTGTTGTTGTTGTTGTTGTTGTTGTATGAATTGCGAGAAAAACTATAAGGGACATTATCCT
Source organism: Batillaria attramentaria (assembly GCA_018292915.2). Classification (NCBI taxonomy): domain Eukaryota; kingdom Metazoa; phylum Mollusca; class Gastropoda; family Batillariidae; genus Batillaria; species Batillaria attramentaria. The sequence goes on along the minus strand of JACVVK020000496.1, from coordinate 149,967 downwards.
ATTTTGGATGAATGCTGCTGCTGCTGCTGCTGCTATTAGTATTATTATTACTACTACTACTACTGCTACTACTACTACTACTGCTGCTGCTACTGCTACTGCTACTACTACTACTACCACTACTACTACTGCTACTGCTACTGCTGCTGCTACTGCTACTACTACTACTTGTAACTGTACAATGAAAGTAATCTGTATTCAAACACGTATATACTTTGTACAGTCAACTAACTTCACGTTTCCTGCTTCAGCACAAACTAACTAACGCCTGGAATATTGTATGATAGGCTTCCTCACCTGCTGACGAGTGTTTCATACAGATCACGTGACATTGTGGGGTCCGTTCTACACGCCACGCGCTGTGTCCACCAACTGTCCAGTTTCCCGAGTACAGCGGCGTCCACGTGCCAGGGCGTGGTGCGGTCAGACATGACGTCACTACACACACACAGCGCCACGGCCGTTCTCACGTCTGGAGCACCCACACACCCACACACCCGCTGAAAAAGTGGTCGTATTCGTCATCACTTAACAGTTTACACTGACTCTAAAGCAAATGGTTGACTGGCTGCTGAGGTCAACATGTGTAGAGTAAAGATACAGGTCAAGGTAGCCTTTAAATAAAGTCTCAATTCGTGAAAAAGGTGGTGTTTGTTTCCAGGGGCATTGGAGCACCCCCACGAAGCTATGACGTCAAACGCGTCATGGGTTTGTGCGATCCTTCTTTCTCTCACCAGCTCGGTTCGTTCGATCGTTTGTGCAGGCGCTCGTTTATCGTTACTCTGCTATGTCATTCCGACGTTCCTCCACCGTACGCGTTGTAGTAAATCAACTCAACAACATGAGAAACCATCGTAATAGGCCATGACAGTACTACGGAGATGCAGTACTGGCATGTCGTACTAAAACCTGCCCCGGGCATGGCAAACCTTGCCTAGTCGCACGGTTTTGCAGGAATTAAATGTTCCAAGCCCATTTCATTTTAATACTGTCGCGATCCCTCACCACTGATGCTTTCTCGTGTTGTTCAATTCATAAACAAAGCATTCATGTGCATGCAGGGCCCCTTGTAAGCATTATATGCACGCAGGAGCACTGTCATACCTTATGCAGGGGCACTCGTGTTTCCGCAGGGGCATTCATGTACCTGACACATACTGTGTTTTGGGCATGCCATTTGTCCATCCAACCACACTTCATTTTGTCTTCAGGGGTTTTGTCCTTATTATCATGATAGCGCGTACAGAAAATGTGCATTCATGTACATGCAAGGTCATTTGATAGCATTATATGCACACCGGGGCACTCGTGTTCCCGCAGGGGCATTCATGTACCCGACACATGCTGTGGTCTTATGCACGTCATACGTCCTACAAACCACATTTCCTGTTGTGTTATCATGATATTATTACGAGAGATCATGACACTGGATAGTCTCGGAACACTGGTTGTGCCACGTGCGTGACTTTAAAAGACACCTAATAGCTCCTTGGCCAGTGATGTAATCTGTCTTGTAAGTGTTTTCTGCCGGGTCTCCCTGTTTCGCGATGCGTGATGGGAAAGGACAATAACGACTAATTTTCCGAGTGTGTGTGTGTGTGTGTGTGTGTGTGTGTGTGTGTGTGTGTGTGTGTGTGTGTGTGTGTGTGTGTGTGTGTGTGTGCGTGTGCGTTTTATTTTGTCATACGTGCATGCAAAGACATGTTAAACACGCTGGAGAGCATCGTACAAAATCATGGCAGCACGGAGACGCAATGTCCTGTGATCACGTGTGCCACGTGAGATAACTGAATGTGAAAGAAAGGTTAAGGCTTCTCTGTTTAGAGTAGAATCTACATTTATCAGTAAGCCCTATTATGAAAAAAAAACCCAATAAAACACCTGAAGACGACAGGAAGGGTGGTTGGTGGGACACATGACATGCCCCAAACACATCGGGTGTCAGGTACATGGATGCCCCTGAATGACCCCAAGTGCCCCTACATAAGGTATGTCAGTGCCCCTGCGTACATATAATGCTAACAAATGGCCCTGTGTGTACACGAATGCACATTATTAGTAAGTGCTATCATGAAACCAGATAATAAACCACCTGAAGACAACGGGAAATGTGGTTGGCGGAAATGCGACATGCCCAAAACACGCCTTGTGTCAGGTACATGAATGCCCGGCCGCCCCTGCATGAACCCGATGGCCCCTACAAAAGGGATGTCAGTGCCCCTGCGTGTGTAAAAACATAATTATAAATCTAACAAATGGCCCTGCATGAACATGAGTGATTGAATCGTTGATCAATTCCACAACTGATACAAGAGAGCATCGTGAGAGATCACGACAGTATTCAAACGCAATAGGTTCGGAACAGTTGTGCCACGTGCGTGACATTGAAAGACCCCCCCACCTACTCAGTGATAGCTCCTTGCCCAGGGATGTGATCTGTCTTTTAAGTTTGTTTCTGTTTCGCAATATGTGGTGGCCGGAAAGACCAATTTACCGAGTGTGTGTCTGTACTCGTGGTTCTTTTGTTTTCAGTGTTTTATTTTTCATACGTGCGTGTACAGATCAAGTCACTGTGACCACCCTGGAACCCATCGTAACGTAGAGGCCTCTCTGTTTAGAGTAGAATGTACATTATTAGTAAGCGCTGTCATGATAAAAACAATAAAACACTTGAAGACGACAAGAAGGGCGATTGGTGGGACATATGGCATGCCAAAAACGCATCAAATGTCAGGTACATGAATGCCCCTGCATGAACCCGAGTGCCCCTACATAAGGTATATCAGAGCCCTCTGTGCATATAACAAATGGCCCTGCATGTACATTATTAGTAAGCGGTATCATGATAATAGATAATAAAACACATGAAGACGGAAATCAGTGTGGTTGGTGGGATATATGACATGCCAAAACACATCATGTGTCAGGTACATGAATGCCCCTGCAATAACCCGAGTACCCCTACATAAGGTATATCAGTGCCCCTGCAATAACCCGAGTACCTCTACATAAGGTATATCAGTGCCCCTGCGTACATATAATTCCAACAAATGGCCCTGCATGTACATGAATGCATCGTTGATAAATTCAACAACGCGAGAAAGCGTCTTGAGAGACTGATGACGACAGTATTAAGACGCATAAGGCTTGGAGCAGTTGTGGCAGGTGCGCGAATTTTACAGACATCTAATAGCTGCTTTCTTGATGATGTGATCTGTGTTGTAAGGGGTTTTTTGTTGTTGTTTTTTTTTTTTTTTTTTTTTTGTTCTAGTCTTCCCGTTTTGTGAAAAAAGAATAGGCACAATGTGTGTGTGTGTGTGTGTGTGTGTGTGTGTGTGTGTGTGTGTGTGTGTGTGTGTGTGTGTGTGTTGTTGTTGTTGTTGTTGTTGCTGCTGTCAAGTTTTTTTTTTCAAGTTGAAAGACATCTTAGAGCACCATGGCCGGTGATGTGACCTGTCATGTAAATGTTTTCTGGTCTCGGCGCCGTTTCGCGATATGTGACGAAAAACACGTGAAACGCCAATTTTGCAAGTGTGAGTGTGTGTGTGTGTGTGTGTGTGTGTGTGTGTGTGTGTGTGTGTGTGTGTGTGTGTGTGTGTGTGTGTGTGTAATTAAATAAACGCATTAGCCACCTGTTTACATTTCAAACAACCGTGCAAGCAGCAAGAAATGTAAAGTATGTATATGACACCCCCCCCCCCCCCACACACACACACACACACACACACACAGAGCAAAAATGGTTGTTCAGTTCCGCCAAAATCATTGACATTCCAGACTCATCCAGCCCATGGAAGCGTTCGTTTGTTTCCGGGCAGCTTTTAGTACAAAGCGTCTCGGCAGTACGGTCACGGTCTCTTATTCGACCTATTCGCGTTGCTGAATTGATATATTATACTACCACGCGCACGGTGGAGGAACGTAGGAATTACCTTTCTGACATAGCAGGATGAGGCTAAATTACAGGGATGCGTACAATAACGTTCGATATAAGCGAGCGAACCGCCGCGTGGCGAGGCAGCAGCGCGAGGGGGGGGGGGGGGGGGGGGGGGGGCACAAACCCATGACGCGTTTGACGTCATAGGTTTGTGAGGGGGCCTGAATGCCCCTGGATATAGCGTGGACCCGTGAAAAAAAGGGATATTTTTGTTTGAGTGAATGCACCTAGCCCGTGCATTTGACATTTGACAAGATTTAACATAACGGGACGCGTGTCAGCATAATGACTATTTGCTTTGCGGCAAAGTCTGGGTGGCTGGTCTATTTATAGAAATTCACGGACACGTTCAAGCATGAAAAGCACGGCACGCTGAAAGGAAGCCGTGTTTATCTAATACAATGTAATAGAAGCGTACTCGTCTGAACGGTGTACAAGTTACGGAGTCTGCGAAATGAACTTGGTATGTGTCAGCCTCCGTTATGTACAATAAAGTACATGTATGATGATAAATTGTGCAGACAAAGAGAGTTTCTGACCTGTGCCAGCTGACTGTCTCCATCCAACACGTGCTGTAGCTGCGTCCTGCTGATGTAGGGCAGGATCAGCGTTTTGCGGACATTCACTCCCGGCGCCACGTCACTCATCACGTGATTCACAACCTTCTCACACTTGTCCAGCTGTTTCACGGCCTTGCTGACCTTGTCAGCCACAGCTTTGTCTGTTGGGTTGTTGCCATGGATACCCACTGACTTGATCTCCCCGAGCAGGACGCCGTATTTGCGGTGTATGACGATGACGTCAAAGTCGCCCTCTCGCTGTGTGGCGGGAAGATCCCCGGGTAGCGGGAACGGAGCAGCGTGGGTAGTATCCAGCTTGTTCAGGTAGTTAGTGAAGTCTAGTGACGACATCACAAACATGGCTTCCTGTCGCTGCTCTCCTAGCGTCTGTAGACAGTACAGCACGTGCTGTTGGGCGAAGTCGTCACGTGAGTCGGTTTCCTGCACGTTGATTGGCTGAGCGACTGGATGCTGCTCTTGGGTCCACAGACTGAGAATTGACGAGTGGCTCGGAGTTGCTTGAGGTGTGTGATGGCTTGTCTGCTGGGCTGATCCTTGAGGTGTGTGTTGGCTTGTCTGCTGGGCTGATCCTTGAGGTGTGTGTTGGCGTGTCTGCTGTTGTCCCGTCGCATTAGTACTGTTAGCTGGAGGTAAGACAAACTGAGGACTGCCTGACGTCACAAATCCCGGTAAAGGTCGCAACACCAGGGCCGGTTGCCCGGCAACAGTGTCTCTATCATACGGCACACGGTTCATGATGCAGGGCGGTACACAGTAAGTCCGGGTGTCAAGGTCACGGTATAGTGACGTCACCACGCGTCTCCACTCATTCTCCAAAGTCTGTTGCATAGTCACCGAGCTTGAGGTGGTGACTAGTGTAGTGGTTGCTGGTGATGTGGTGACTGGGATAGTGGTGGCTGGTGAGGTGGTGGATGGGGTGGTGGCTGCCGGTGAGGTGGTGGATGGGGTGGTGGCTGCTGGTGAGGTGGTGACTGGGGCGGTGGGTGCCGGTGAGGTGGTGACTGGGGTGGTGGCTGCTGCTGAGGTGGTGACTGTGGTGGTGACTGCTGGTGAGATGGTGACTGGGGAAAGTAGTGCCGTTGAGTCGGTGACCGTGGCTGGGCGATTGTGTCCAGTCTCCACATCTGATGCTGGCGGTGTTTCCGACATGTTTATCCCGGTCAAGACGTCACGAGTTGTCCACTGGCATTACATTACAGTACATATGGCGGATCCAGACAATGTAAGCACTTTGTGCACTGTCTGTGGTGAAGGTTTACAGACTGAGTGAGAGTCACGTGGTTAAGTCAGATTCCTGCTGGATTTGTGGATGCTCTATACATATTGTCGGTACCACGCATGACCTATGTTTGGCTGACACGTGTTCTTCTTGTCTTGGCTGTAGAAATGCAGTGTTTGCTGGCGCCATATTGTGGTTTGATCTCCCGGGTAAACATGAAGACAAAGAGACATCAGGAAACTGTTATTTGTGCATATACAGGTAAACATGGAGACAGGCATCAGGAAACTGTTATTTGTGTATAGACAGGTAAACACGAAGACAAAGAGACATCAGGAAACTGTTATTTGTGTATAGACAGGTAAACACGAAGACAAAGAGACATCAGGAAACTGTTATTTGTGTATAGACAGGTAAACACGAAGACAAAGAGACATCAGGAAACTGTTATTCAGTGTTGTGCATAGACAGGTAAACATGGAGACAGGCATCAGGAAACTGTTATTTGTGTATAGACAGGTAAACCGTTACACCATCCGTTCATCGAACGGTCATAACTGAGGTTCTATCTGCAACAGGAAATATTTAAAAGGGAAACATAAACACAAGCTAGAGCGAGGTTTGGAACACACACACACACACACACACACACACACACACACACACACACACACACACACACACACACACACACACACACACACACACACACACACACACACACACACACTTGGGGGGGGGGGGGCAACATATACGCAGTATACGTTAGCTACATGCATGTCTTTCAGTTTCAGGAAAAATGGTTTTGTTTTCATTTCATTTTCGTTCTCTTACAGCGATTGGCGGAGAGCCGTGGGGTAGCCCTTGATGTACCTCCAAGGGAAAGGTCGTTGATATTTTGGTAAACAAAAGGTGATACCCACGTAAACTATGCCCGAGTCCCTATATGAAGCCTGCCAGGCTTAAAATATTCCACTGCCCTTGACATTGCGGTAAACCAGCCAATCACTTATCAGGTGCGGTCCGATGAGCGCATTCCTTGCTGCGACGCCGTGAAATCGTTTCGGGTGTAGCTCAGCCAAAGATTACGTGGAAACGGTACGTAAATGATTTCAAATTATTTTATGACTATCACTAAATATCAACATGCGCCTACGCAGACCGATCTTTTTGCCGATTTGTGGGCACAGACCTCGCAAATCCAACAAAAGATTCGCCAAACGGGAAGTCGTCTGCTACTGTGATCATTTCTGCAGCGGCAGGTAGCTGTGTCAGCATAGCGAGACTGGTTAGAACTCTGGAGCAAGCAAATGATAAGAGAACGCATAGAAATGGCGCAAACGTTTCGCAGATGAACACGACAAGCTGCCCAGACAACGAAACAAACATTTCACGTACATATCCATACCAAAGAAGCCAAGGGAAAATTTCAAGCGGGAAGCGGCCATTCCCCGATTTCGCATGGACCGACGTTTGCACCAAACCGTTTTGTAGATGTACACCAAAGCTGAAGCTTGGTTTTATAACACAGCTTTACGCAAAAACTCGGCTTTAAGAACTAAGGTTAATCATTAAGGTAGGTTTAATAAACTGAGATGACACCTTTAGAGCAGTTTCGTCGAGCCAAACGCACAAATAATGCGGCGATACATGTACTGTTCAACAACGAGCTTCGGCCTCAGGTCTGCTTCATGCAAATGGCGCCTCATAGATTTACTTCTGTGAACAAGGCTTGTAGGGAGAAGGTATTAACTGTTTACGAAATATTGGTTTTAAACTTCAGTTTTCAGAGATGGAAATGAAAATAAAAGTATCATAGGCTGGTTTTCGGAGGTAGGGCCGTATTTGTAGTTTTCGGGAGGTGACAGAAAAAAAGTTGTAGCCTTTGGCCTTGGGCTGCAACTTTCTTCTCTGTCATCGCCCTCAAACTACACCTACGGCCCTATCCCCGAAACCCAGCCTATAATAGTAGATTGTATGTCTCGGGGAAAAAGGCATCTTATAATAAATTAACACTGTTGACAATCGTTTTACCTGCCGTCGCCAAACACTGATAGAGACGCTCGATCTCTTGTTAAAGCAAATACTCTGTTGCAGGGACATCAAGTGTTTGTTTGGGGCCCGTCTCTCTCTCTCTCTCTCTCTCTCTCTCTCTCTCTCTCTCTCTCTCTCTCTCTCTCTCACACACACACACACACACACACACACACACACACACACACACACACACACATGCACGCACGCACGCACGCATTTATCCGCATAGCCTAACAAAATTTACAACAGAGACACAGTCTAGTAAATCAAGTCAGTCAGGGTGTGTGCGTGCGTGCGCGCGCGCGCGCGCGCGTGTGTGTGTGTGTGTGACTGTGTGTGTGTAGCATTAGCAACGGCAAGAAAGAAAACTGGACTACTAGACCAATGTCTTTTACCGTTGACAAATAAAATTTCATTTCAAATTTCATTTCATTTCATTTCATCTCTCTCTCTCTCTCTCATTTCATTTCATTTCTCTCTCTCTCTCTCTCTCTCTCTCTCTCTCTCTCTCTCTCTCTCTCTCTCTCTCACACACACACACACACACACACACACACACACACACACACACACACACACACACACACACACACACTGACTGTATGTATGACGTGACATTCATAACGGTATTGTTTTACTCTTTTTTAGATCAGTAGAGAAATAATGTTGATAACATACTCATAGGAAGTAACTGACGTGTACATCTGAAAGGAACAATATCGAGTCAGTGCAGCTGATTAGATCACAAGTAGAATGACCTGTCGTATTAGTCATATAATACATACAATTGTGTCAGTACTACTATAGCTAGCAATAGCCAATGACATTTCTCTTTACCTCTCACGGACATCAGACATCACCAGGCGGAAGCTGAGTGACCAACACGTCTCCCTCTAACCTCCATCTGTATAGGACGAATGTCCATGACAATATGGCCTGCTTGTTGCACGAAGAAAGTCAAATATATCGGCACACATTCGTCTGACTAGACCCGTGAATTTGAAGTTGTTGACATACCGACCGATACGTCACTAGCTGGGCGGGTCAGAGGGCAACTTGTGCAAACCATGCACAGTAAAACACTGCAAATAAGATTGATCCGAGTTCAGTGGTACGAGAAGTGTGTTTAGAAGGTCGGGTGTCTACAGCTCTCTCTCTCTCTCCCTCGTGTGTGTGTGTGTGTGTGTGTGTGTGTGTGTGTGTGAAGAGTTATATATAACCCGTGACTGTATTCCAGTTTCAAATGGATGTTGCAGTCCTAGTTGTGATAAAGCCGTTTTCTTAGACAAACTACATGTAGCATACAAGACGGCGCTTCACTACAGTTACAAACAACTGAAACCACATCAGTTAGTGTTACCTCATTTCAACATCCCATATTGTTTTTATTTCTAAATCTTTTCTTTTTCAGGTTTGAATATATAGAGAGAGAGAGAGTAAACACACATATAGTTACAGAAACACCGCGAACATACTACTAGTAAAAAGATAAGTATCTCCCCCAACCCCCACCCCACCCCTTTCCACACACACACATACACACCCCTAAACAGGCAAAGCAGTAAAAAGAAATTGATCACACACACACACACACACACACACACACACACACACACACACACACACACACACACACACACACACACACCTAAAAAGGCAAAGCAGAAAAAGAGATTTAAGTCAAAGGACAAAAAAATCCAAAGGCCGCCATCACCATCAGGAAGGATAAAAACAATAACGATAAAGCTGACAGATGTACAGCTAAGTACATTTCAATATTGTCAAGCAACGTGCATGGTATAAATGAGGCTACATGTTGTACACTGACTCTCCAGGAAACACGCAGAATCTAACACACACACTTCTCCGGTAGTGCCTGCACAACATCACAACTGTGTATGTCAGTATTCTTTAGGCGCTGGACATTGTCCGTAACATTCACGTTCAGGTTATCCCGAGTACACAACTACACAGCAATGATACCACGCAACAAACTCATCACTGCTTTGGGTTTGTAGGGCAGACAAGTTGTCGTAAATGTTGATCTTTCTTCCCGGATTGTTCTGTCGTTGTCAGCTGACGATGCGGGGGAAAAACAGTTCCAGAGTTACAATGTTTCCCTCATCAAGCTAGCGCTGGTCATTCCTATTGTTTTCCCACCATATGCAGCTAAATCCGTTGTGCGTCACTGTCAATAGTCCTTACACCACGCCCACAATGGCCTCTCTAGTAGACATTCAGTTGTTTGTGTCCTCAGTGTAAACCATTTGTCAATGAATAATCGCTAATTAATCTGAGTAAACACAAACGATGTATACACAAAACTACCTGTATACAAACAACTGCTTGGAGAAATGCAGTGAATGGAAATGGGAACACAAGTTAGTCATGACAGACAGAGTTGCGATTGATAATCAACACTTCATGAAGTCGAAAGTGTTGGTTGCACCCACAGTTTTTCATACAACAAAGGGATCCTACATGATGAACAAAGTCATTCAGACCAGTCTGTGTCTTACATAGTCACGTTGTCATCTTTACACACTTGTCTCTCTCTCTCTCTCTCTCTCTCTCTCTCTCTCTCTCTCTCTCTCTCTCTCTCTCTCAGAGATACGAGTCTCTTTTAAAATACCGTAGATTCAAAGTAAATACTGGTCGTTTACATGTTAGTGGAATGCACACGCCTGTCGCTTTGAGGCTTTGTACACAAACTGTGCAAGACTGTACAGCTTGTCAGTATTACTAGTCATATATATATAGACACTATGCAATTCTTGTTGTAAACAACAATTTGAATGGGCCTCTGACCTCCCAAATAAACTCCTCTCTCTCTCTCTCTCTCTCTCTCTCTCTCTCTCTCTCTCTCTCTCTCTCTCTCTCTCTGACACATGAGTTACAGGCTTTGTCAATCGATGTTGATCATCATTGGTGAATTAGTCCTGTAGTGTCGGCATCGTTACTCTCGCTGTTGGTGGTAGTGGTGGTTGTTGTTATTGTTGTTTTTTTTTTTTTGTTGTTGTTTTTTTTTGGCTGCCCCAACTCTTTGCCAACTCCAGTGGTGTTCCTGCCTGGTAATGGGTGTAACCCACGGATGACTCGGAAGCTGGGACAATTTTTTTATTATGCATGATGATGGAGATGAGGATGATAGTAAGATGATGCTACACACTTGTCACCCAGTCTCTCTCTCTCTCTCTCTCTCTCTCTCTCTCTCTCTCTCTCTCTCTCTCTGTGACACATGAGTTACAGGCATTGTCAATCGTTGTTGATCATCATTGGTAAATTAGTCCTGTAGTGTCGGCATCGTTACTGTTGCTGTTGTTGGTGGTTGTTGTTATTGTTGTTGTTTTTGGTGGTGGTGGTGGTGGTGGTGGTGGTAGTGGTGGTTTGGTTTGTTGTATTTTTCAAAGTCTGTGCTCCTCATCGCCGGTGTCGTCAGTGTTATTTATTTTCATCACGCGGGACATCAACTATCACCAGCTGGGTGCTGCAGCGGGAAATCAAATCCACTCTGTCGTACACCTCCAGAACATCGTCAGTGTACCCGGCATCATCATCTTCCTGACTCCTGCCCGGCAACCAGACCACGACCCTCCGCTCTAGGCCGGATACACTTGCCGCTACTGCCACCGTCACTCTGTCACTGTCAGCCCGCGCCACGTCACACACGCCTCTCTTCCACCTCGCCGCACCGTCACTCATCCATCCAATAACTCCCACCGGGAGGCCGGCAGAGCGAAGGCCGCGCACCACACCACAGGCTTGTGACGTCACATGACCTCTGACGACTCTCGTCTCCTCACGAAGCTCTCGACTGCGCGTCAACACGAGGACGTCACGGTACTGGAGACGCGGGGGACTGGTGGTTGTGCCGACACTGGTGGGGTTGATGTTGGCACCTGCCGTCAGACAAGGACAACACATAAAACACGTGCTGATCACGTGATATCTACGCACATAACTCGTATCAACCATTAGCAGTTATTCCCCATCAAACTGTGGGATACCGACGAGTATTTTTATCCAAGACGCAAACCAACCCTGAGCTTTAGCTTTGGATCAAAGTACGAGTCGGTATCCCACAGCTTGATGGGGTGTAAATGCTTTATCATCCTTTTTGAGGCCAATTTATGGTATAATATTTTGAACGTTTATCCTAGTAAAAACTGACAGTCGGTTGCACATAGCAGACGAACGAGTTTGTACGTCGGCAGAGCCCGACGCCGACAGAATAAAGTGCGCCTTTTTATGCTGGCAAGACGGTGTCAGTTCACTCATGAACTCCAATCCAAACAAAAACAAAAGTTTTAAACTTCCACTAAAGACACAAACAAACATGCTTACGCTTTCATGGAAATGTAAATTTGGAAGGCGAATGCGAAAGCGATCAAGTACAGCTCAGTCTGTTCACGCTTTGCACGATTAGGGCCCGTTCAAGCGGGAGTCTTCTGTCGCGAATCTTCAGTCACGAAATATGAAGCTTTGTGGGTGTTTATTCTAATATTTGCAGTACATGTACACCGATTAAAGTGTCCTTTCCCCAGCAGCTACATTTTATAGCTGCGTGCATGATTCAAACGATTCAAGAAGCTTCTGTTCAATCGGAGATCTACTGATCTAGACCACGAATCCGCTGCCATTCTCTGAGCCGATACGGCCAAATCAGTAAACAGCACACACGTCGGTGAGACGCCAGCTTCGATTGAACTTTTTGAGAACGACTTTTGATAAGCTTTGGTTGAAACTGTCCGAAATTTGAGTAAGGATTGCTTGCTAGGTACAGGCTACTGTTGTTTTGTACTTGTACAACGAGTTTATGAAGTTGGCAACACCGATATGCCGAGTCAAAATGTTCCGTCGTCGATGGTGTTGACACAGGGAGCGAGTTCTCCCCGAAGAGTAGTAATACATGTACTTGCTCATCGCTGACGACGGGTTTTATTTTGCCAAAAAGGCTGTATCTCTGTTCTTTCTGTCTGAAAGAAAGAACCTTTTTGCAGGGAACCATGCCTGATTGTCATGTGATGTCGTGCTCTGTGTCACATGATTTCTCAAGTACTAGTACAATACGGACAGTTATTCCACAGGAGAGATCAAAGAAACAGAGGCCGCTATGGATGATAATACTCATTATAATTATTCCCATAATAAAATGTGTGAACTAATACAGCGTTTGGATATGAATATTAATGTAAAGCTATGTTGTTGTTGTTGTTGTTGCTGTTGTTGTTGACGCGAACATTACCCAATATGTTCGACCGTCCACATGTAGATTTCAATGTTAGATTGCTGACGCTGTTGTTTTTGTCCTTGATGATGATGATGATGATGATAGGACACCCACAACACACACATACCCGTCACACCCACATGGAGGTCCTCCGTCAACACTCGCGCCACCATCGCTCCACATCTCCAGCACTCCACGGGCCATCGTCCGCTGTGGTCCCCGCCTTCATGACGTAACCGGATGACCCGGGGCCCGTCACTGGGGGAAGGCGTGCCGATGTCACTGTAGTTGTGGACGACTGGCGACCTGCTGATTCCCGTCGCCACTTCTCTAACAACAGCCGGACATGATCTTAGGGGCACCGTGAGCGGCTCGGCCTGTAGTTCTGTAGGGATGGCGGCGTTGGCCACAAAAGCGGCCCAGAGAGAGAGGCGCGGTCCACAGGCTGCCAGCAGTTCTTTCACCAGTCTCTGTGTGGCCGGGCCGACGTTACTGTTACAGAGAACGGGGAGGGAGTCACGACACTTGTATCGAACACTGTCGTTTACTTTTTGTCTGGAACTGTACATTATTGTTATACATGACATGTACATCACTATCAGTAGACAACACTTCCGGCGACATAAGACGTACGAGTAACAATTATACGAGAGGGGAGATAAATAATGGTTTTACAACTTCTATTGTGAACCATGTCTAGTGTTTATAGAAAACAGTCAAGTTGTCTGGTCAGTCGATCACTGAAAGGAGCCAATCATCGATACTCGCTTCGCATTTCACAGGGAAAACGAAAATCCTGACGTCAGCCGTGATCACGTGTCACAACTGATGTAGATAGCATCATGTATGTGCACGACTGATATGGTGTTTTGACTCAACAGAAAAAAAAATTGTGCCTCCAATCTGAGACATTGAAAGAGATTTGAAAACATAAAGAGCTGATTACCAGGAAAACATAACCACTGTTATAATACTTGGATGGAGTAAAGTGAGGGAGAGAACCAGGTAATATGCGTCACCAAGGTCGAACCTCAGTTGTCGTTCTTTACATGTTAAATTAACAATAACATTTCTCCGGAGACTATCACAAATAAACAGTTGGGTTTTTGTTGTTGTTTTGTTGTTGTTGTTGTTGTTGTTGAGAAACCAGCACGTGCTGCAGGAACCGGCTGTTGTCATGACGACACCACTATCACTCCAGTAATAAACTCTTCATCATCGTCTTGTTGGTGAAGAAGACTTGATCAAAAATGATTCATGTTTTGTCATTTCCACGTACCGTCCCTGTCACGTTATGGGTAACACAAGTGTAGCGTGACATTTTACCTATATCTTGTCACCTGTCACACCTACACGTGCAGTACTGTAGTCACCTACCTGGATGTAAAGCCGGCCTCGTCTATCAGCACGTGAAGCTGTTGTCCCCGTGTTGTTGGCACCAGTGACTGGAGTGTCTGAAGCGCCGCCTTCACATCTCCAGGCCGGTACCACAGGTCATAGTGCAGGAAGTGCACGGCGGCGGCCGCTTGTTGTGTTGTGGGGTCTGCCTGCAGGGTCATCACCAGCTGCTGATGTATCAGGCGTGACGCCGCAAGGCTGGCAGGATGGAGACTGAGTACAACCACAGGATGTCCCTGACGCGCCCCGACCAGCCCCTTCACGACCAGCACTACAGTCTTGCCGGTGCCCGGGGGGCCGGTCAGACAGACGTGTGCTGGTGATCTGGTGAGCAGGTCGAGTTGCCCGGGGGTGAGGACGAGAAGCGCAAGTCGCCGGCCGAGTTCTGACACGGCCTCCCCCAGTGTCCGCACCTCCACGCGCGGGGGGATGACGCAGTGAACACGGACTGTTGTTGCCGGACCCACAAACCTGTCAGCATAGAAAACAAGGTAAACAAGTGTTGTTGTTGTTGTTGTTGTTGTTGTTACAGTTTGTTTTTAAATTGTCCTTGTTTCAATTGTGTACAGTATGCTTGTTCAGTGAAAGAAAAATGAAATATTTTGATAAATGTTATAACGAGAAGAACTACACTGTGCATGTATATGAAAGATTGTGATGCATAGTAACAACAACAACAGCAACAATAATAATAATAATAATAATAATTTTCAAGGCATGAAGCGTTGTGCACCTGCAACTTCCCGTATCGACAAAATACTGTTGTTGTTGTTGTTGTTGTTGTTGTTGTTGTTGTTGTTGTTGTTGTTGTTATTACAGTTTGTTTTTAAATTGTCATTGTTTCAATCAGTTTCAATCGACAAAATACTGTTGTTGTTGTTTTTGTTGTTGTTGTTGTTTGAATTGGTCGCAGTGTGTTTGCTGAGCGAAAAATGAAATGCAGTAAATGTTCACTCCGAGAAAAAGTATAAAAAAGGATTTTTCGATGACTACTACTACTACTACTGCTACTCGTTGTATGAAGCGCTGCACACTGATAGGCTTGTGGCCGTGTGGACAAAGTACAATACAATGTCTGTAACTGTACAATGAAAGTCATCTGTATTCAAACACGTATATACTTTGTACAGTCAACTAACTTCACGTTTCCTGCTTCAGCACAAACTAACTAACGCCTGGAATATTGTATGATAGGCTTCCTCACCTGCTGACGAGTGTTTCATACAGATCACGTGACATTGTGGGGTCCGTTCTACACGCCACGCGCTGTGTCCACCAACTGTCCAGTTTCCCGAGTACAGCGGCGTCCACGTGCCAGGGCGTGGTGCGGTCAGACATGACGTCACTACACACACACAGCGCCACGGCCGCTCTCACGTCTGGAGCACTCACACACCCACACACCCGCTGAAAAAGGGATCGTATTCATCGTCACGTGACAGTTTACACTCCAAAGCAAATGGTTGACTGGGTGATGAGGTCAACATGTGTAGAATAAACGGTGAAGGCTATTATATAGGGAACTCGTACAGGTCTATTTTTAGTAGGACGTCACCTGAGGTCAAGGGATTCCGGAAACGCCCGACAGCGCGTTCAAACCCTAACCAAACCCTAACCCTAAGCCTAACCCTAACCCTAAATCTAACCCTAACCTTAACCGTCTAAAAATAGACCTGTACGAGTTCCCTCCATAATAGCCTCCCCCAGAGTAAACACACAAGTGAAGGTGGCCTTTAAATAAAGTCTCAATTCGTGTGGAAAAAAAAAACCCTGGGATATTTTTGTTTGAGTTAATGCACTGAACCCGTGCATTTGGCACTTCACAACATTTAACATAACGGGACGCGTGTCAGTGTAATAACTATTTGCTTTGCGGCGAAGGCTCCGGGTGGCTGGTCTATTTATAGAAACTTTCACGGACATGTTTATACAGGAAAAGCACGGCACTTTGTAAGGAAGCAGTGTTTCTGAAATACAGTGTATTAGGAGCGTGCTCGTCTGAACGGTGTACAAGTTACGGAGTCTACGAAATAAAAAGAAAAAATAAAATAAAATAAATAAAATAGTCACTTGGTATGTGTCAGCCTCCGTAGTGTACAATAAAGTGCATATATCATGATAAATTGTGCAGACAAAGAGAGTTTCTGACCTGTGCCAGCTGACTGTCTCCATCCAACACGTGCTGTAGCTGCGTCCTGCTGATGTAGGGCAGGATCAGCGTTTTGCGGACACTCACTCCCGGCGCCACGTCACTCATCACGTGATTCACAACCTTCTCACACTTGTCCAGCTGTTTCACGGCCTTGCTGACCTTGTCAGCCACAGCTTTGTCTGTTGGGTTGTTGTCATGGATACCCACTGACTTGATCTCCCCGAGCAGGACGCCGTATTTGCGGTGTATGACGATGACGTCAAAGTCGCCCTCTCGCTGTGTGGCGGGAAGATCCCCGGGTAGCGGGAACTGAGCAGCGTGGGTAGCATCCAGCTTGTTCAGGTAGTCAGTGAAGTCTAGTGACGACATCACAAACATGGCTTCCTGTCGCTGCTCTCCTAGTGCCTGTAGACAGTGCAGCACGTGCTGTTGGGCGAAGTCGTCACGTGAGTCGGTTTCCTGCACGTTGATTGGCTGAGCGACTGGATGCTGCTCTTGGGTCCACAGACTGTGCGTTGACGAGTGACTCGGAGTTGCTTGAGGTGTGTGTTGGCGTGTTTGCTGGACTGATCCTTGAGGTGTGTTTTGGCTTGTCTGCTGGGCTGATCCTTGAGGTGTGTTTTGGCTTGCCTGCTGGGCTGATCCTTGAGGTGTGTTTTGGCTTGCCTGCTGGGCTGATCCTTGAGGTGTGTTTTGGCTTGCCTGCTGGGCTGATCCTTGAGGTGTGTTTTGGCTTGCCTGCTGGGCTGATCCTTGAGGTGTGCTTTGGCATGTCTGCTGGGTTGATCCTTGAGGTGTGTTTTGGCTTGCCTGCTGGGCTGATCCTTGAGGTGTGTTTTGGCTTGCCTGCTGGGCTGATCCTTGAGGTGTGTTTTGGCTTGCCTGCTGGGCTGATCCTTGAGGTGTGTTTTGGCTTGCCTGCTGGGCTGATCCTTGAGGTGTGTTTTGGCTTGCCTGCTGGGCTGATCCTTGAGGTGTGTTTTGGCTTGCCTGCTGGGCTGATCCTTGAGGTGTGGTTTGGCTTGCCTGCTGGGCTGATCCTTGAGGTGTGGTTTGGCTTGCCTGCTGGGCTGATCCTTGAGGTGTGGTTTGGCTTGCCTGCTGGGCTGATCCTTGAGGTGTGGTTTGGCTTGCCTGCTGGGCTGATCCTTGAGGTGTGGTTTGGCTTGCCTGCTGGGCTGATCCTTGAGGTGTGTTTTGGCTTGCCTGCTGGGCTGATCCTTGACGTGTGTGATGGCTTATCTGAGCGACTGGATGCTGCTCTCGGGTCCACAGACTGTGGTCAGTTTGCGGTATGTTGATTGGCTGGGTAATGGGGACTGTGACCCTCCACCATGAAATGAATCGTCTTATAACATGAACAAATAGCACAAGAAGACTCATTGAGCGGAGGAGGGTCACACGTGTCCACATGCTGTATGCTGAGTGACTTGGTGTTGCATGAGACGTGTGTTGACCTGTTTCTTGACATGTCTTCGTAGCTGTCTGTAGTGACGGCTTCTGGTCTCTCTTTGTCGTAGTCAGCTCAGTACAGTTATACTCCCGGCTCCACATTCTATGTGATGAGTGTTGTCCCATCGCGCTAGGACTGTTGCCTGGAGGTGAGACCGTGACAATCGGACGACTGCCTGACGTCACAAATCCCGGTAAAGGTCGCAACACCAGGGCCGGTTGCCCGGCAACAGTGTCTCTATCATACGGCACACGGTTCATGATGCAGGGCGGTACACAGTAAGTCCGGGTGTCAAGGTCACGGTATAGTGACGTCACAACGCGTCTCCACTCATTCTGTAAAGTTTGTCGGGTGACCACTGAGCTTGTGGTGGTGACTTGAGTGGTGGCTGCTGGTGAAGTGGTGACTGATGCAGTGGCTGCTCGTGAGGTGGTGATTGATACGATAGATGCTGGTGATGTGGTGACTTGGGCGGTAACTGCTGGTGAGGTGGTGACAAGGGCGGTAACTGCTGGTGAGGTGGTGACTTGGGCGGTAACTGCTGGTGAGGTGGTGACTGGGGACGGGAGTGACGTGGAGCTGGTGACCGTGGCAGGGTGAGTGTTCCCTGGTCCAGGATCTGATG
Source organism: Batillaria attramentaria (assembly GCA_018292915.2). Lineage (NCBI taxonomy): Eukaryota > Metazoa > Mollusca > Gastropoda > Batillariidae > Batillaria > Batillaria attramentaria. The sequence continues at coordinate 131,335 of JACVVK020000496.1, read as the reverse complement.
CTGGAGGTCTTTCCGACATTTTGTCACGAATAGTGTCCGGTCACGGCGTCACGATTTGGCTACTGGCTTTAAAAAAAAAAGACAGATCCAGACACCATGAGCACTTTGTGCACTGTCCGCTGTGATGAGGGTTTACAGACTGAGTCAGTGAAAGAGTCACGTGATTAAGACAGAGTCCTTCTGGATTTGTGACTGTTGTACGTACCGCACCAGACACATATGATCTCGTTGTCTAGACTATAATGTTTATCTTTCTGGCGTCATGTTGTGTCGTGATTGTTGTAACGACTGAAAACTCTAGTTGTGGCCATGATACAGTCCTGGGTGAACATGAAGACAAAGAAATATGTCTACATCAGGAGACTGCCAGCTTCTTACAGACAAGATGAGTAACCATGCACAGGTTTTTGTTTTTTTTTTTTGTTTGTTTGTTTTTTTAACCAGGAAAGTGAAAATCCAAGTGTTGATACAACGTTGTTGGAGAAGAAATCTGAAGTCTTCTTTCCGCAACAGGTCCGCACGCTGTAGACGCCGGCACTATGACTCCCAGCTCGATCTCACCATTTGACGACAGTCGCAGAAATAATCCAAGTTCATTTCATAGACTTTGATGTCCTAAGCAATTCAGAAACTTGTTGTAAAACTTTCATTCCTTCTCTCATGTTTATCAAACAGTTTTATCCGTGTCAGTTTGTACGTCAGCAAGTCTCGCTGTCCGACTGAGAAACTTCCTCACAGTGGAATACTGCCTGAAACAACATGTACACTATACATACACAATCATGTCCTGCTTGCGTAAGCTGAAGTACTGTAATCATCGTAGCGCGAGCGAGTGTCTTTACTGTGCCCAATGTAATTAATACTGTCCCCACTGACCCACCCTCCTCCCTTCACTCATGAGAAACAAGTTGAGGGGTGGGTTGACAGAGCGTGGGGTATCGATCTGTATTGAACGTTTTTGTCCGCCGGTTACAGCCGAGTCTAAACATGACACACAGCTAGTGTCGTCTTGCCAACTCCGCTCTAGAGCGACAAAAGCAACTGGATAATGTTACCTTAGTGGTGTGCACGGACCGTAAAAATAAAGATTACTGAGCAAAGAACGATCCGCGTGTTCAGTGAAGCAGAACTACCGCGGCCGCTGATATAGTCAATTTGTGTATTATAACTTGAACTCGAGACTGATGTTTCATCCGATTTGCCTTGTAGTACAATTAATTAGCTACACATAGCTACACATCTATATGGCCACAGCTGTCTCATACAAAGTGGTGTGTTTTCAGTTGTCGCAAACAACAACGCCGGACTGAACTCACCGGGTCCGCGGGGCCGGAACAGTTCGGTCAGTGTGAAGTAGTGGCCGCGCGGCCGTAGACTCAGTGACTGGCTGAATTTGCGTTAACTATGATTATAACTCAGGCAGTTGTCATTATGACTCAAAGTCGGTCTTCTGTCAGCTGTATCCGATTAAGTGGTTAAGGTTAGGGTCAAGTTGTTGGTGTGTGTGGCCCAGACTTTATGGCCCAGAAAGGTTGCTCCCCACTTAACATACAGTTAGATTCTCCTAACCACACAGTTAGTAACTACATCAACCTCTTTGTCCTCCTATTTGCGGATGATACCGTTCTCCTCTCTGACTCTCCAAACGGTCTACAGAAAGCTTTAGAATCTCTTCATGCGTACTGCGTAGACTGGAAACTCGAGGTCTACCCTAGTAAAACTAAAGTAATGATATTCGAAAAACGCAAGAGTACACCACCTTGTTTCAAATACGGACAACAGCCAATTGAAGCGGTTGATTGCTTTAAGTACTTAGGTGTTCAGTTTACCAGCAATGGCAACTTCTTTAAGTGCAAAAAGTTAGCTTATGAAAAAGCGCAAAAAGCAATGTTTAGTTGAATTCAGTGTGCACGGAAGCACGACCTACCAGTTTGTATTGTGCTTGACCTGTTTGACAAATTAGTAGTGCCCGTCTACGGGTGAGTGAGTGAGTTTTTAGGGCTTAAAGCCGCGCAAGCCACAAAGACTAATTCGCGGCTGAGTCTTACCATACGGCAGCGAAGTATGGGGATACGAATCGTTAGCGCTTATTGAGAAATTGCAATTAAAGTTCCTGAAATATATTTTTCATCTGCAGAGAAGCGCCATGTCCTCTTTTGTCTATGGAGAAACCGGAAAATTCCCCTTAAGAATACAAATTAAAGTTAGAATGATTCGATTCTGGGCAGACTTGGTCAGTGGAAACTGTTAAATATTCATCTAAAATCTATACTATGCTGCGCCATCTATTTGACCAAGATTTGTTTAAATCACCGTGGTTAGAAGACGTGAAAAACACGCTAGTTAGTTCAGGTTTCGATTGTGTCTGGCAGACACACCAGTTTGTAAGCAAAGAGTCTTTATGCAGAAACGTTGAAAAGAATCTCCAGAAGTCATTCATCCAATCCTGGCGGTTAGACCTGGAAAACAGCAGCAAATTTCTTTTATACAGGAACTTTAAAGTAGAATTTTGTCAAGAGCAGTAGATTTATCGGCTCCCGGATCTATATGTCTTTGCAATGATGAAAATTTCGCTGCAGTAATCACAAACTCCCAATAGAGCAAGGACGAAAAAGGGGCATACAAAGAGACGAGCGACTTTGCACCGATTGTAGCATGGGTGTGGTAGGAGACGAGTATCATATAATTACTGAATGTCCTGCACACACAGAATCCCGTGAAAGACACATACATGTACCTTTCAAATTCCGCAGAGTTAAATCAATGTTTAATGTTTGTAATCTCCTATCCTTACCTGGCAGGAAAAAGTCGCACTTAGTTTTGCTAACATTTCTGAAAGAATGCAAAGTTGTGTAGAACAAAGTTCCCACCATTGCTTAACATTTTTTTTTTGCTAGTCTCTGTTATTGCTGTAAGTGTATGATAGCTTAATTTCATGTAGTTTGTGATAACAATATTGATCAGCACTCTTGTTTATTGATCGCACAGTGATTGTTGTTATTAACATTTTCTTTTAACCTTACATTACCTTGTCATTTGCATTTCTTGTTTGTTTATATTGTTCCTCCATGCCCCAGTAGGGGTCAAAGGAAATAAAATCTTTGAATCTTTGTCAGTCCGCCACAGCCTGTGTGTGTGTGTGTGTGTGTGTGTGTGTGTGTGTGTGTCTGTGTGTGTCAGCGTGTGTGACAGTGCGACAGTGCGGCAGTGTGTGTGTGTGTGTGTGTGTGTGTGTGTGTGTGTGTGTGTGTGGCCTGATGTTCGTAAAATGAAAAACCGCCCGGCTATCGCTATCGCTTTACTGATCTGGATAATGGAACTCAGGGCCTTGTTTCAGATTCAGTTTTGAGGTAGACTTGTACTGGCGGAGACGGTGACACTGAAGTAGTCAGTAGTACCAGACTTAGCACTGTGACAAAAGTCACTTGTGTTTGTTTGTATTACTCCACAGGCACTGATTTTGAGACCATGGACGCGTGCGATACGAAACATGAAACATTAAAGTACAAAGCTAAACTAGGAGTGGGCGCACGGATTTGAACTCCTAGGAGTGAGTGGGCCTATAGGCTAGGAAAATTGCTGAACAAGGTAGAACAAATTTGATCCTAACTTTTTATTACAGATTTCAGTAAAACACAGCCCCCTAATACTGTGGTGGTCTCCTTGAATTTTTTTCCCGTCCGCGTCACCGTTAAAAACGACCGTTTATCTTGCCACTTTCACTCTATGAGCCCTATAAATGGGCTTTTGAGGGTGTGCACAAAGTATGCATGTTTGCGGGTACAGAATTGAGCAGAACTCCGTTCTAAATACGGTTACTGTTAGACAAGACATGCATTGTTGACATACTGAAATTTTACCCCAATCAGAATGATGCTTCCTGGATAATTGCGGCCATTAGTTTGGCCGTTGATTCAAAGGACCCTGTAAAACGGCTGTATTTGATGCACGGCACTTGGCAGGTCACTGCAGGTGACATGTATCGCGGAAAACATTTACGAACATTGAACAGTTCAGTCAGAAAACGCTTCTTTGGTGTTGTGAAGTTCCCTTGTCACCGCATGTGCAGGTAAGTATGAAATATGATATCCAAGTGAGCACTTTTTGGGGATGGATATGTTGGGGGTGTACTTATCAAAGTAGTTGCTGCGTTGTGAGTAGTGAACGGTTTTTCTCAAAGAGCAGTGCACACACAAGAATAATATCCCAGTTGTGTCATACCAATAGTTCATTGAAATCGCTTTGGTACTTTGGTGACGAACAGCCATCGAATGTGCAGTCTGCTTAATAATGACTGAATATGTGAAATGATGGCAGTAGGGGCACTTGATTGGTTGCTGTGATAAGATGTGTTTGCGAAAATGAGTATAATATGATTAGAGCACGTACTCGGTGTTTCAGAATGATCTTCCGGAACTTGTATGAGAGATTCATTGCTTATAGATGGCCGTTAATTGAGGCTATCAGTTCCCTATATGGGCTGAAAGCGGTGCTTACTAAAGAGCCTGCCAAACTTGCTACGCTTGATTCAGTTTCTTTTTAAAAACTTGTCGTGGTGGAAAAGACAATGACTAGTCGTATGGAGAAAGATCCCCGAATCCAAACAAGCACGTCGTCTTTACAGCGGTCATTATTTTTCCCCATTTTTTTTTTCATTTCCTTTATTACATGCTGCGTGGGGGGGGGGGGGGGGGACGTTTGTATTTTGCTGCTAGTAGCCACCAGTTTTAACTTGTCATTGTTTTACATATTGGAAAAGGTAGAGTGATCCCAGAGGAAGGAAAACGTACATCCCACGTCAAATTCCATGAACTCTTCACTGCTTGAAATAGGTGACTTCAAATACCTTTTTCTATACAGTGTATAATTAAACATTAACCTCTACGGGATAGGTTACCAAGTAGCCTGATATGACGGCCACAGTGTACACAGCGTTTTTTGTTATTTACCAACTTTTAGAGGAGAGGTTTGGCACTTACGTGTTACTAGCCCATCCACAATGTCCCTTTGGCTGGGAGTGGTAATGAGGGGAATCCATATTGTGACTATACACAGCAACTATTACAAATGACGCCGCTGCTGCAGGTATTAATCACAGTGGCATACCTCAAGTTTGACTACTGGATCTTTAGATCAAACACCCTGCGGTGGTCCAACGACTGAAATGACCAGAGATTTGCCTGTAGCGGCCCTCGGGTATCAAAATGTCTATTTTACACATAGACGCCCATTCACTCACTAATGGGGACCGGGCTGACATATTATGCTGCTGCTGTGTTATTTAGAGGAGCGATAAACTTTCAGTAGCATAAGATATAAGTAATGCCCACAATATTTATATATTTGTTATCTCTGTGTGATTTTTCGCTGTTAGTGGCATTCTGAAACCAGTTATTTAACACGAATCAAAGAAACATTGGCTATCGTCTCTGATAAAAGGTTCGGTATAACTGCAGGGGATATTGTCTAACTTTAATCAACCCTTATCTTCTATGTTCCATGTCCAGCCCTGACTTAGCATGTTGCACTTGTGTGCTCTACCACTTGCTTCTTTCAGTGTTGCGGGTTGTTATTGTATAGTCCCGCTCCGTATTTAGAAACTTGATCCAGGTGGCGTGACTAAACCTTCCCCGGCTGAACCCTCCATCTCTATTACAGATTTGGCATACCCCAAAAGGGGGGGGGGGTAACATTTCTCTTTTCGCCTTTTCGAATCACTGATATGAGAAATGTACCTTCTGGGCCGCGTTTCTTAAGGCGGGCGCTTCGAAACGTTCCGGGGCGCTTTCCTATGAAACCGTTTACATGCACCTTGCCCGCGGCGTGCAGAAAAAGCGCTCGCGTGCGAAGTCTGAAGCAAGTTCGCCGCGAGCAAAAGGTCACGTGGTCAGTTTCTATGTAAACAAAGATGGCGGCGCCCACCGAAGGCTCCGTTGAAGTGGAACTAAGAAATGGCTTAAATGAATTTGCGGGTGGATGGAGACCTTCTGTCCCAACTTGTAATTGTGCAGAATAGTATACGAAAATAATTTGAGCTAATTGCACCGGGCCGTGGTCGCCAGTCATTCAGGGATATGTTGTGCGTGTTTGTGGGGAAGGAGTGGTCAAAGTGAGTACGTAATGGTGCCTTACGTCTCCGTTTTGCATCGAGCAGAACATGCATACTAGCGGTATATCATGCTCCAAGCCAGTAATTATTGCTCCTCGTCAAAAACGTCGTCTTCTGCGCTCAAAAGATGACTGATAGCTGCGAGCACTAGAGTTTTCTTCTTCCTTTTCAACTTTGCCAACAACCGTGTTCGTGATTCCGCCGCCATTTTGAAAGCGCCTTGGTTCTAATTGGCCGTTTCCCAACGAGGCAAAGCGACCTCCGCAAGCGCCCGCGAGCGCCTTTGCGTAAGAAACGCGGCCCTGGTTTACAGAGTTGAAATTAGTTGGTTCATTGAATAAATTAAAACCATAATATTACTGCATTTCTGTCCGGCGTGTCTATGCGTGAAGGTAACGGGCGTGACTAAAACGAGTCCGTAATGAAAGCCCCCGAGAAACATTTTGCCGGAGCATCCGTTTCTGTATAGGCTTAGGAACAGAGGCACCCCCAAAAAGCGAGTTTTCATCCAACGGCGTAAAACACCAGTCGGCCATTTTAGATTCGAAATCCATCTTCCATGGCCTGAGTTCGCTGTACGAGGTAGGCCTGACTACACCTGGAAGAGGAGCCATTATATCGTAATATCGGTTTCAAAAAGAGATGTAAATAATACTTTTAGTTCGATTGGTACTTGTTTCCTTTACGCGTGATGACAACGACGTAAATTCTTTGTTTTCTCTAAATTTACAGGAACCTAAAAAGCCACATGAAATAAATTGGCCTGTTTTGAAATCAGTTGCCAGTTTCAGAGACAAAGAGGTCATTCTGATTATCCACAAATCTTTTGTTCCAAAGATTGTCATGGTTCTGGGTTACAAGATGGCAAATGAATTCGTGCGGACACTAATCTCACGGCTTTAAGTGTTTCCCAGAACGCGCGTGTTTTATTCATATTTTTTATTCAGAGCTCGTTCTTGCTTTATCTTTAAAATCTAATGTGTACCAGACGTAAGACGTTTGCTGGAAAACCTCCATTTTGGCCAAAGTAAAAACAATTATCAGAATGCGGGCTTTTTCGTTCAATATGGCATAATTATCTCATGAGCTTGTGATTCTGTAGACATAACCAAGACACGATTCAAAGAAAATATTATGCACATCCTGAAAAAAATGCTGAATCCTAAATGGACTTGAAGCTGGTATCTTCATGAATCCACTTGCCAGTCGCCCCCCCCCCCCCCACCCTCCTCTCTCTCTCTCTCTCTCTTGAGCGCTCACAAACCTAAGCCGCTCCCAGTCAGTTCTGAGCGATTCCTCTCCAGCGTTCCCCAACAATACGCGTGTAACTGACACGATACAGATTGCAGCTTGAGGTGGAAGTTGAGACATCTTGCTGATCCCCTTAATCTCTGCTTTGTTCCCACCTGTTGCCCCGTCTTAGGTATTGTGTAACCGAGCATTTGTTTTTTTTATGTGGTTTAATTCTTAAGCGCCCAAGTCCCACCGCCCCCTGCCCACGGTATGGTAAGACTGTTTAAAAAGAACAAGCCAGTCATCACCAGTAGGAGCCACTTCAAGCCACTATACATAACGAAAGGTGTGGACTTTCCCGCTAGGCGCGAGACTGCTGCAGATTGCGTACAATTTACAGTAGTAAGTATTTACAGTAGTAACTATTTACAGTAGTAAGTATTTAGTGGCTTTTTGTATTTCCTTCGGAACACACGCCGTTTATTTTGCCTTTTTGTGGACATTTTCAAATTAATTTTAAGAATGAAGTATATTACTGGCAAAGTGTGATGGAAAGTATGTAGAACACAACCTTAAGTCTACAGTAGTTAGTGGCTGAATTCATTTCAAGTGTTATGACGTCACAGTATGCTAATCACACGGCAAACATGTGTATGTAGCAGCTGCAGCAGCATAATATGTCAGCCCGGTCCCCATCAGTAAGAGAATTAGCGTCTATATGTCAGCCCGGTCCCCATCAGTAAGACAATTGGCGTCTATATGTCAGCCCGGTCCCCATCAGTAAGACAATTGGCGTCTATATGTCAGCCCGGTCCCCATCAGTAAGACAATTGGCGTCTATATGTCAGCCCGGTCCCCATCAGTAAGACAATTGGCGTCTATATGTCAGCCCGGTCCCCATCAGTAAGACAATTGGCGTCTATATGTCAGCCCGGTCCCCATCAGTAAGACAATTGGCGTCTATATGTCAGCCCGGTCCCCATCAGTAAGACAATTGGCGTCTATATGTCAGCCCGGTCCCCATCAGTAAGACAATTGGCGTCTATATGTCAGCCCGGTCCCCATCAGTAAGACAATTGGCGTCTATATGTCAGCCCGGTCCCCATCAGTAAGAGAATTGGCGTCTATATGTCAGCCCGGTCCCCATCAGTAAGAGAATTGGCGTCTATATGGAAAAAGGAAGATTTGATACCCGAGGACCGCTACAGGCAAATCTCTGGTCATTTCGTTGGACCACCGCAGGGTGTTTGGCCTAACATATCCAGTAGTCAAACTTGAAGTGTGTGCACAATACCTGCTGCAACGGCGTCATTTGTAATAGTTGCTGTGTATAGTCAATATTTGAACCCAATCACAATACGGATTCGCCTCATTACCACTCCCAGCCAAAGGGGCATTGTGGGTGGGCTAGTAACACGCAAGTACCAAGCCTCTCCTCTAAAAGTTGGTAAATAACAACAACAACAACAACAACAAAAAGAACAAAAAAACGCTGTGTACACAGTGGTCATCATATCAGGTTACTTGGCGAGCTACACCCGTAGAGGTTAATAATAATATATTACAATTGTAGAGCGCGGAGTTCTGCTTCGAAAAGCACTCAATGCGCTTTTGCTCACGCACACACACAACATTCAAACGCACACATTTATACACATCAATACAGGCGGTGGAGTTTAAACTTAAAGATTAAAAGCTAGTTTGAACAGATGTGTTTTGAGTTCTGCTTTAAACTGTAGAGGGAAGGGATGTTTCTCAGAGAAGATGGCAAGGAGTTCCAAACGTGGGCGGCACTATAACTGAAAGAACGTTGGCCAAATGTTTTGAGGCTGACCCGGGGGACCTTAAGTAGCTTTTCTGAGGATGAGCGGAGAGTGCGGGATGTTTCGCCCCTTAGTTAATGTTAATGTCACGCCCCTTAAGGGGGGCTGTGCACAAAACCCCTCCCGCACGCACCCGCACTACCTACTCTAGCACCCAAAGAACACACAGGAAACGTTCACAACACTTTTCTTCACACTCTCACTACAAGACACGGGACATGACACACTCACAACGATGAATAAATATATAAAGACGAAACGATTAAATGAAAGGATGAAGCACGGATGAAGGAAGGATGAGTGAACGGATGAAGGATGAATGAACGGATGAATAAATGAGCGAATGACAAATGGATGAATAAATCAACCGGTGATCACATGTATCAACCAAGAGATCAACACATTAGACGATGCAAGCGTCAGGATTTTGTGGCGGTGTTAACCACTGCTTCATAATAAATACTTAATGATCTGTTTAATTAGAAAAAGGCATTTGAAGCCGCCTATTTCAAGCAGTGAAGAGTTCATGAAATTTGATGTGGGATGCACGTTTTCCTTCCGCTGGGATCACTCTATTTTTTTTCCAATATGTAAAACAATGACAAGTTAATAGTGGTAGTTAATAGCAGCAAAATATAAACCTACCCCCAACGCAACATGTAAGGGAGCAAGTGAACAAAATGGGGAAACTTGATGACCGCCGTAATGACGACGTGCTTGTTTGTATTTATCATCATTACGCGTATTCCGTCATTATTAAACAGACTGCACTTTCGATTGCTGTTTGTGACAAAAGTACCAAAGCGATTTCAATGAACTTTTGATATGACGCAACTGGGATACCGCTATTCTTGCGTGTGCACTATTCTTTGAGAAAAACCGTTCACTACTCACAACGCAGCAACTTCTTTAACAAGTACACCCTCAAAATATCCCTACCGAAAAAAAGTGCTCACTTGGATATCATATTCCATACTTACTTGCACATGCGATGACAAAAACTTCGCAACATCAAAGAAACGTTTTCTGACTAAACTGTTCAATGTTCGTAAATGTTTTCCGCGATACATGTCACCTGCAGTGACTTGCCAAATGTACAAGCATCAAATGCAGTCGGTTTACAGGGCCCTTTAAATCAATGGCCAAACTAATGGCCGCAATTGTCCAGGAAGCATCATTCCGATTAGTGTGAAATTTCAGTATGTCAACAATGCATGTCTTGTCTAACAGTAACCGTATTTAGACCGGAGTTCTGCGCTTTTCTGTACCCGCAAACACGCATACTTTGTGCACGCTCTCAAAAGCCCATTCATGGCAAGAATGGCAAGATAAACGGTCGTTTTTAACGGTGACGCGGACGGAGAATAAATTCACGGAGACCACCACAGCATTAGGGACCTGTGCTCTACTGATTTCTGTAATAAAAAGTTAGGATCAAATTTGTTCTACGTTCCGCTATATAGAAAACCTAATTATCCTAGCCTTATTAGCTCGGCGGGTCAGAGGGCAGCTTGTGCAAACCATGCACAGTAAAACACTACAGATAAGATTGATCCGAGTTCAGTGGTACGAGAAGTGTGTTTAGAAGGTCGGGTGTCTACAGCTCTCTCGCGTGTGCGTGTGCGTGTGCGTGACATTAGCAACAGCAAGAATGTAACCTGGACTACTAGACCAATGTCTTTTACCTTTGGCAAATAACGTTTCATTTCAATAAGTTTCATGTCATTTCATCTCTCTCTTTCTCTCTCTCTCTCTCCTCTCTCTCTCTCCCCCCTCCATCCCCTCTCTCTCTCCCCTCTCTCCCCCCCCCCCCCCTCTCTCTCTCTCATGTTACTGACATTTCTTTTCTTTTCACGTTTGAATATATATAGAGAGAGTAAACACACATATAGTGATAGACACGCCGCGAACATACTAAAAAGATAAGTATTTGAATATATATACAGAGTAAACACACATATAGTTACAGAAACACCGCGAACATACTACTAGTAAAAAGATAAGTATCTTGTCACGACCCTGTCTTGCGTTCCATGTACTCACACATTCACACTCACAATCACATTCACGCACATACCATACGCAATCGTGCACACTTACACAGGGGCATACAAGGGTACAATCACACAAATATTTATTGCCCCATACAAGTACAATCACACACACATTTATTGCCCCATACAAGTACAATCACACACACATTCATTGCCCCATACAAGTACAATCACACACACATTTATTGCCCCATACAAGTACAATCACACACACATTTATCGCCCCATACAAGTACAATCACACACACATTTATTACCCCATACAAGTACAGTATTTATGAGAGAGGTGCGCGGTTCCTAACCGTCTATCACGGCTACTGAAACCCGACTAATGAAACACACTGTCAGTGCTGTGAAGACAAGTATGAAAATGAAGACTTTAGTTCCTATTACACTATTTCACTCCTTGACTGTTGACGAATGTGGCTCTAACGACAGTTGGGGTTTACTTATGAGTCTGGTATACAAGGCCCAAGAAGGCGAACAGTTCCACGAAGACCGAGGCGAAGAAGTTCTTCGTGGCTGTCGACACTTGTCCTGAAGTAGAGACTGTCGTAGCCAGTAGGAGAGTCCGACAGCTACTTCCTGGCGTTGCGGCGCTACATCGAGGCCCTCAGCAACCCAGTTGGAACACCCGTACTGCCACTGGGGACCTGAACCCAAACTCGTCCGGACTGGACCGCTGTGAACACAGTTGATACGCATGTACAATTGTCCACATACATCGTATACTCAAACTCAAAGTAAACCCCTTCTGTCTTACAATAGTTGAGCCACAACAGACTGAACTACTACAGCATTTACATGTTAGACAACTGTTTATCTTTTCTGGCAATGGTTACAAAGCCGAGTAAAAATGCAAGAAGCGATGTAACTTCAACGTTATGAACAGTAAAAATACTAGCCGCAAAATAGAACATCATTTCACATATAACAGTCAAAGCTTACCCCTACAAAAGGGCGAATACACCGGCAGTAGTGACAACCCGCGTCAGAAGGGCGATTCAATGTGGCGTTCTAAACCAGGGACTGAGCACTGTTATACCCACTCACTACTGAGCTGACAGAAACGTCGAGACTGCAGTCGCTGCCCGTGCAATACGAGGTCAGCGTGGCTCTCTCACTGCATGGACACTGGTCAACACAACTCACAATTATTATGGCAGGAACCGAGGAACCTGTCTGTATGACGGACAGTAATACTTGTTATGCTTGTTATGAAATAAATTATAATGATTTTCTAAAATACAGCAGTCTGGTTCCTGACATATCTCCCCCCCCCCCTTTCCACACACACACATACACACCCCTAAACAGGCAAAGCAGACAAAAAGAAATTGTTCACACACACACACACACACACACACACACACACACACACACACACACACACACACACACACACACACTACCTGTACACAAACTACCTGTATACAAACAACTGCTTGGAGAAATGCAGTGAATGGAAATGGGAACACAAGTTAGTCATGACAGACAGAGTTGCGATTGATAATCAACACTTGATGAAGTCGACAGTCTGATAATCAACACTTGAAGTCGACAGTCTGACAATCAACACTTGATGAAGTCGACAGTCTGATAATCAACACTTGATGAAGTCGACAGTCTGATAATCAACACTTGATGAAGTCGAGAGTCTGATAATCAACACTTGATGAAGTCGACAGTCTGATAATCAACACTTGATGAAGTCGACAGTCTGATAATCAACACTTGATGAAGTCGAGAGTGTTGATGGCACCCACAGTTTTTCATACAACAAAGGGATCCTACATGATGAACAAAGTCATTCAGACCAGTCTGTGTCTTACATAGTCACGTTGTCATCTTTACACACTTGTCACCCAGTCTCTCTCTCTCTCTCTCTCTCTCTCTCTCTCTCTCTCTCTCTCTCTCAGAGATACGAGTCTCTTTAAAATACCGTAGATTCAAAGTAAATAATGGTCGTTTACATGTTAGTGGAATGCACACGCCTGTCGCTTTGAGGCTTTGTACACAAACTGTGCAAGACTGTACAGCTTGTCAGTATTACTAGCCATATATATATACACTAAGCAATATTGTTGTAAACAACAATTTGAATGGCTCTCTCTCTCTCTCTCTCTCTCTCTCTCTCTCTCTCTCTCTCTCTCTGTGACACATGAGTTACAGGCATTGTCAATCGTTGTTGATCATCATTGGTGAATTAGTCCTGTAGTGTCGGCATCGTTACTGTCGCTGTTGTTGTTGTTGGTTGTTGTTACTGTTGTTCTTTTTGGTGGTGGTGGTCAGTGGTGGTGGTGGTGGTGGTGGTGGTTATGGTGGTTTGGTTTGTTGTAGTTTTCACAGTCTGTGCTCCTCATCGCCGGTGTCGTCAGTGTTATTTATTTTCATCACGCGGGACATCAACTATCACCAGCTGGGTGCTGCAGCGGGAAATCAAACCCACTCTGTCGAACGCCTCCACAACATCGTCAGTGAGCCCGTCATCATCATCATCCTGACTCTTGCCCGGCAACCAGACCACGACCCTCCGCTCTAGGCCGTGTACACTTCCCATTACTGCCACCGTCACTCTGTCACTGTCAGCCAGCGCCACGTCACACACGTCTCTCTCCCACCTCGCCACATCGTCTCTCCCCCATCCAATAACTCCCACCGGGAGGCCGGCAGAGCGAAGGCCGCGCACCACACCACAGGCTTGTGACGTCACCTGACCTCTGACGTCTCTCGTCTCCTCACGAAGCTCTTCACTACGCGTCACCACGAGGACGTCACGGTACTGGAGACGCGGGGGACTGGTGGTTGTGCCGACACTGGTGGGGTTGATGTTGGCACCTGCCGTCAGACAACGACAACACATAAAACACGTGCTGATCACGTGATATCTACGTGCATAACTCGTATCAACCATACTCACTGTGCGCGGTCAGAAAACGGAATGATGTGTGTCCACGTATGATGAACATGTACAGTGAGTAATGAAGATTTCTTTCTTTACTCACAGGAGAGGAAGGAGGAGGAGTGCTTGTTTACTTGGTTGGTTGTCTCCTCGGCTCCTTAAACTTGATAACGAGGGGAGTGAAGCTGTTTGATGATTTAATTGCAAAATGTGTGAACTGATACGGTCTATAAATGCAAAGCTCTGTTCTTGGTACCTCAAAGGACAGCCACAACACACACATACCCGTCACACCCACATGGAGGTCCTCCGTCAACACTCGCGCCACCATCGCTCCACATCTCCAGCACTCCACGGGCCATCGTCCGCTGTGGTCCCCGCCTTCATGACGTAACCGGATGACCCGGGGCCCGTCACTGGGGGAAGGCGTGCCGCTGTCACTGTAGTTGTGGACGTTAAAGCTGCTGATTCCCCTCGCCACTTCTCTAACAACAGCCGGACATGATCTTAGGGGCACCGTGAGCGGCTCGGCCTGTAGTTCTGTAGGGATGTCGGTGTTACCCACACTAGCGGCCCAGAGAGAGAGGCGCGGTCCACAGGCTGCCAGCAGTTCTCTCACCAGTCTCCGTGTGGCCGGGCCGAGGTTCCTGTTACAGAGAACGGGGAGGGAGTAACGACACTTGTATTGACCACTGTCGTTTACTTTTTGTCAGGGACTGTACACTATCGTTATGTACATCACGATCAATAGACAGCACTTGTAGCAGAGTGAAAGTCACATAGTTAGTACTATATTAGTGAGATGAGTTATTATTAGTTACATGCGTGGTATTAGTATTAGTTAATTAGTATTAGTGTTAATTAGTTTACTTTAAATGATAAGAATCTGAAGCGGTATATAAGTATAGTGTATAAAGAAGTACAAGTGATAAGTCAGTACACACACACACACACACACACACACACACACACACACACACACACACACACACACACACAGCATTGCACAAAGCCCAGCACAGCTCACATAGCTAGAAACATGTGCATCACACATCAGTAGTATTCATTCAAGCATGACAGTGACTGGCAGTAGATTTATGAAAGACAGAGTAAACCGGTCTTGCCTTTCTTTTGCTCCACAGACAGCATGCTTTCTGCATCTTGAGATGTAATCACTGTACTAGTACTCACTGATACAGCATACTGAGTATCAGCTCTGTATACCATTCGAGTCACAGCCTGCTTCAGGAAAGGTTCTGCTGTCATGAACCACCTGAACTGATTTTGTTGTAACTTCTTGTTCCACAAATAACGTATGTGCCACTGTACCAAATGTACTAAATTGTCAATAAAGCAATGTTCAACTGTATCTTTAGTACTATTGTAATTAGGAATGATTTTATATACACTGTCATCAAATTTATTGTCATAAGACTGATCATTGTACATGGGATTGTTTGTAAGTTGTATTTTGTAACTGTTCAACAGTTCAGTTGTAACTGTTAGTCTAGACACTGATTATTTGACTTTATATTTCAGGGTTTCAACTTGAACTTGAACGCGAACGTAAAAGTGAACGTGAACATGAACGTGATCATGATGATGATGAAGATGTTATGCTAATGGTCCCGACTTCACCATTTAAAGATCAGCTTACAATTGTTCTCCAAGCCTTGAGCTGAACCGTTTGTGTGTCTGCGCATGTTAGCTATCCGCCACTACACACACCTCGCTACACACTTCCGGCGACATAAGACGTACGAGTAACAATCATTACGAGAGGGGAGATAAATAATGGTTTCACAACTTCGATTGTGAACCTTGTCTAGCGTTTATAGGAAACAGTCAAGTTGTCTGGTCAGTCGATCACTGAAAGGAGCCAATCATCGATACTCGCTTCATTTCACAGGGAAAACGAAAATCCTGACGTCAGCCGTGATCACGTGTCACAACTGATGTACAGACTTCAATATAAGTCAAGGACCACCTTGACAGACAGGTCTAATTTTTAAGAATTCACAAAAAATAGAGATCAAGGAATCTTTCAATTTTTTTTTTTTTTTTTTTGCTGTGAAAGTGTTAAAGGGTTAACAATGCATCCTGCAAAGCTTACTGAAGCTGAAAAACCACCATGTGCTGCACGGACATATTCCAGGAATTTTAGCCAAGTTTGCAAGTGGTCCTTGACATGTTGAAGTCTGTAGATAGCATCACGTATGCGTACACGATATGGTGTTGTGGCTCAACAGAAAAAAAAAATTGTGTGCCTCGAATCTTAGACATTGACAGAGATTTGATTACAGGATAACATAACCACTGTTATAATACTTGGATGGAGTAAAGTGAGGGAGAGAACCAGGTTATGTGCGGCACCAAGGCCAAACCACAGTTGTCGTTCTTGACATGCCAACTTATTCAGGATTATCACTGGTTGGAGGGATGGGGGATGTTCTGGAGTTTAACGTCCTTTTCCACCGCGTATGGTTGATAGCAAAGGCGGGGCAACGAGAAAAATGCCAGCACAAATATTCGGCTCAAGCCGGGATTCAAACTCACGACCCGAGCATTTAAAGTCCAACGCTCTACATTTCGGCTATCCCGGCTCCCTGCAACGATTATCACAGGTGTAAAAGAGTAGGTTAAAGTAGCAATAACATTTCTCCGGAGACTATCGCAAATAAACAGGTTTTTTTGTTGTTGTTGTTGTTGAGAAACCAGCACGTGCTGCAGGAACAGACTGTTGTCATGACGACACCACTATCACTCCAGTAATAAACTCTACATCATCGTCTTGTTGGTGAAGAAGACTTGATCCAAAATGATTCATTCATGATTCATTTCCACGTACCGTCCCTGTCACGTTATGGGTAACACATGTGTAGCGTGACATTTTACCTATATCTTGTTACACCTCCACGTGCAGTACTGTAGTCACCTACCTGTATGTAAACTCGGCCTCGTCTATCAGCACGTGAAGCTGTTGTCCCCGTGTTGTCGGCACCAGTGACTGAAGTGTCTGAAGCGCCGCCTCCACATCTCCAGGCCGGTTGTACAGGTCATACTGCAGGAAGTGGACGGCGGCGGCTGCTTGTTTTGTTGTGGGGTCTGCCTTCAGGGTCATGTCCAGCTGCTGATGTATCAGGCGTGACGCCGCAAGGCTATACGGATCGAGACAGAGTACAACCACACGATGTCCCTGACGCGCCCCGACCAGCCCCTTCACGATCAGCACTACAGTCTTGCCGGTGCCCGGGGGGCCGGTCAGACAGACGTGTGCTGGTGATCTGGTGAGCAGGTCGAGTTGCTCGGGGGTGAGGACGAGAAGCGCAAGTCGCCGGCCGAGTTCTGACACGGCCTCCCCCAGTGTCCGCACCTCCACGCGCGGGGGGATGACGCAGTGAACACGGACTGTTGCTGCCGGGCCCACAAACCTGTCAACATACAGAAAAGGCAAACAAGTGTTGTTGTTGTTGTTGGTGTTGTTGTTGTTCTTGTTGTTACAATTTGTTTTTAAACTGTCGTTGTTTCGATTGTTCAGTGAAAAAAAAACTAATAAATGTTTATAACGAGAACTACACAGTACACACGATTGTGATGCATAGTAACAACAACAAGAACAACAACAACAAAAATAATAATAATAATAATAGTAATAATAATAATTTTCGTGGTATGAAGGCGTTGTACACTTATAATTATGCCACTCGCCGAATCGACAAAATACCGATTGGTCACAGTTTGTTTGCTGAGCGAAAAATGAAATGTGGCAAATGTTAACTCCGAGAAAAACTAAATAAAAGCCTGAGCATTATCATTTGTTTCGATGAATAATAATAATAAAGATAATAATAATAATAATAATAACAATCATCATCATCATCATCATTATCATCATGATTGTATGAAGCGCCGTGCACACTGATAGGCTTGTGGCCGTGTGGACAAAGTACAATACAATGTCTGTAACTGTACAATGAAAGTAATCTGTATTCAAACACGTATATACTTTGTACAGTCAACTAACTTCACGTTTCCTGCTTCAGCACAAACTAACTAACGCCTGGAATATTGTATGATAGGCTTCCTCACCTGCTGACGAGTGTTTCATACAGATCACGTGACATTGTGGGGTCCGTTCTACACGCCACGCGCTGTGTCCACCAACTTTCCAGTTTCCCGAGTACAGCGGCGTCCACGTGCCAGGGCGTGGTGCGGTCAGACATGACGTCACTACACACACACAGCTCCACGGCCGCTCTAACGTCTGGAGCACCCACACACCCACACACCCGCTGAAAAAGGGAGCGTATTCATCGTCACTTGACAGTTTACACTCAAAAGCAAATGGTTGACTAGGTGATGAAGTCGGTGGCTCAACGGTTTGAGCGTTGGACTCGAGATCGAAAGGTCCCGGGTTCGAATCCCGACAGGGCCAAAATTTGTACAGGCCTTTTTCACGTTGCTCCGCTTCCACTGACTGTGAGCTGAATCTGTTTGTGTAACTTGTCCATTACAGTCGAGAATATATATAAAATGGGGCCGACTTGACAATCTGACTGGATTGAATTCGTGTTCAGCTGGACTGTACAGTTAAAGTAGCTATCCCTATCCCCCATAACCTGCCCCCTAGAGCCGTCTGCAATCATCTCGTTGTGGCGTGGACGATAAACCCCAGGTAGCCAACCAACCGTAATACAGTGTAATAGGAGCGTGCTCGTCTGATGGGGGTAGAAGTTACAGAGTCTACGAAATGAAAATAAAATAAAACAAAATACCCCCCCCCCCCCAAAAAAAAAAAAAAAAAAAAACTTGGTATATCTCAGCCTCCGTTGTGTACAATAAAGTACATGTATCATGATAAATTGTGCAGACAAAGAGAGTTTCTGACCTGTGCCAGCTGACTGTCTCCATCCAACACGTGCTGTAGCTGCGTCCTGCTGATGTAGGGCAGGATCAGCGTTTTGCGGACACTCACTCCCGGCGCCACGTCACTCATCACGTGATTCACAACCCTCTCACACTTGTCCAGCTGTTTCACGGCCTTGCTGACCTTGTCAGCCACAGCTTTGTCTGTTGGTTTGTTGTCATGGATACCCACTGACTTGATCTCCCCGAGCAGGACGCCGTATTTGCGGTGTATGACGATGACGTCAAAGTCGCCCTCTCGCTGTGTGGCGGGAAGATCCCCGGGTAGCGGGAACTGAGCAGCGTGGGTAGCATCCAGCTTGTTCAGGTAGTCAGTGAATTTTAGTGACGACATCACAAACATGGCTTCCTGTCGCTGCTCTCCTAGCGTCTGTAGACAGTACAGCACGTGCTGTTGGGCGAAGTCGTCACGTGAGTCGGTTTCCTGCACGTTGATTGGCTGAGCGAATGGATGCTGCTCTCGGGTCCACAGACTGTGGTCAGTTTGCGGTATGTTGATTGGCTGGGTAATGGGGACATATTCCCGTGTCCACATGCTGTATGCTGAGTGACTTGGTGTTGCATGAGACGTGTGTTGAACTGTTTCTTGACATGTCTTCGTAGCTGTCTGTAGGGACGGCTTCTGGTCTCTCTTTGTCGTAGTGAGCTCAGTACAGTTATACTCCCGGCTCCACATTCTATGTGATGAGTGTTGTTCCATCGCGCTAGGACTATTGCCTGGAGGTGAGACCGTGACAATCGGAGGACTGACTGGCGTCACAAATCCCGGTAAAGGTCGCAACACCAGGGCTGGTTGCCCGGCAACAGTGTCTCTATCATACGGCACACGGTTCATGATGCAGGGCGGTACACAGTAAGTGCGGGTGTCAAGGTCACGGTATAGTGACGTCACCACGCGTCTCCACTCATTCTGTAAAGTCTGTCGGATGACCACTGAGCTTGAGGTGGTGACTGGTGTAGTAGTTACTGGTGATGTGGTGACTGGGGTGGTGACTGCTGGTGAGGTGGTGACTGCTGGTGAGGTGGTGACTTGGGTGGTGGTTACTGGTGATATGGTGACTGGAGAAAGTAGTGCCGCTGAGCCGGTGACCGTGGCTGGGCGAGTGTGTCCAGTTTCCACATGTGATGCTGGCGGTGTTTCCGACATGTTTATCCCGGCCAAGACGTCACGAGTTGTTCACTGGCATTACATTACATTACATTACATTTGGCGGATCCAGACAATGTAAGCACTTCGTGCACTGTCTGTGGTGAAGGTTTACCGACTGAGTGAGAGTCACGTGGTTAAGTCAGAGTCCTGCTGGATTTGTGGATGCTCTATACATATTGTCGGTACCACGCATGACCTATGTTTGGCTGACACGTGTTCTTCTTGTCTTGGCTATAGAAATGCAGTGTTTGCTGGCGCCATATTGTGGTTTGATCTCCCGGGTAAACATGAAGACAAAGAGACATCAGGAAACTGTTATTTGTGCATATACAGGTAAACATAGAGACAGACATCAGAAAACTGTTATTTGTGTACAGACAGGTAAACACGAAAACAAAGAGACATCAGGGGTCTGTTATTTGTGTATAGACAGGTAAACATGAAGACAAAGAGACATCAGGAAACTGTTATGTGTATATAGACAGGTAAACACGAAGACAAAGAGACACCAGGAAACTGTTATTTGTGTATAGACAGGTAAACACGAAAACAAAGAGACATCAGGGGACTGTTATTTGTGTACAGACAGGTAAACACGAAGACAAAGAGACATCAGGAAACTGTTATTTGTGTATAGACAGGTAAACCGTTACACCACCCGTTCATCGAACGGTCATAACTGAGGTTCTATCTGCAACAGGAAATATTTAAAAGGGAAACATACACAAGCTAGAGCGAGGTTTGGAACACACACACACACACACACACACACTGGCACACACACACACTGGCACACACACACCGGCACACACACACGTGCACGCACGCACGCACTTATTCCCATAGCCTAACAAACTTCACACAGAGACACAGTCCAGTAACTCAAGGTGTATGTCTCGGGGGAGTAAGACACTTGTACCTATCTTATCAAAAATGAACACTGTACAATCGTTTTACCCGTCGTCGCCAAACACTGATAAGAGACGCTCGATCTGTTGTAAAGCAAATACTCTGTAACTGGGTCATCAAGTGTTTGTTTGGGGCCGGCCTCTCTCTCACTCTCTCTCTCTCTCTCTCTCTCTCTCTCTCTCTCTCACACACACACACACACACACACACACACCCTGACTGTATGTAGGAAGTGACATTGATACCGATATTGTTTTGCTCCTTTTTGAATTAGTAGAGAAATACTGTTACTGACATACTCATAGGAAGTAACTGACGTGTACATCTGAAAGGAACAATATCGAGTCAGTGCAGCTGATTAGATCACAAGTAGAATGACCTGTCGTATGAGTCATATAATACATACAATTGCGTCAGTACTACTATAGCTAGCAATAGCCAATGAAATTTCTCTTTACCTTTCACGGCCATCAGACATCACCAGGCGGAAGCTGAGTGACCAACACGTCTCCCTCTAACCTCCATCTGTATAGGACGAATGTCCATGACAATATGGCGTGCTTGTTGTTGCACGAAGAAAGTCAAATGATTATATTGGCACACATTCATCTGACTAGACCCGTGAATGTGAAGTTGTTAAGACAACGACAGATACGTCACTAGCTCAACGGGTCAGAGTGCAGCTTGTACAACCCATGCACAGTAAAACACTGCAGATAAGATTGATGCGAGTTCAGTGGTACGAGAAGTGTGTTTAGAAGGTCGGGTGTCTACAGCTCTCTCTCTCTCCCTCTGTGTGTGTGTGTGTGTGCGTGTGTGTGTGTGTGTGTGTGTGTGTGTGTGTGTGTGTGTGTGTGTGAAGAGACATATATAAACAGTGACTGTTTTCCAGTTTCAAATGGATTGTGCAGTCCTACTTGTGATAAAGCTGTTTTCTTAGACAAACTACATGTAGCATACAAGACGGCGCTTCACTACAGTTACAAACAACTGAAACCACATCAGTTAGTGTTACCTCATTTCAACATCCCATATTGTTTGTATTTCTTTTCTTTTCGCGTTTGAATATATAGAGTAAACACACATATAGTTATAGATACGCCGCGAACATACTAAAAAGATAAGTATTTTAATATATATATACAGAGTCAACACACATATAGTTACAGAAACACCGCGAACATACTACTAGTAAAAAAATAAGTATCTCTCCCTCCCCCCCCCCCTTTCCACACAAACACACACACACCCCTAAACAGGCAAAGCAGAAAAAAGAAATTGATCACACACACACACACACACACACACACACACACACACACACACACACACACACACACACACACACACACCCCCTAAAAAGACAAAGCAGAAAAAGAGATTTAAGCCAAAGGAAAAAAATCCAAAGGCCGCCATCACCATCAGAAAGGATAAAAACAATATGGATTTGGTTACGTTTGGGACAACCAAGGTGTTGGTTCAGTTACTGGTTTCTTACGATGTTTTAAACAACGAGGTATTGATTGCCAGTGGCAGAACTGGAACAGTCGTGAGAATGGCAGTGACAGATAATTATAGATTCTGTAGGAATTTGAAAACAACTTTCAATTAGGAGCGTTACTTGGATCAGCCAATGGATACGTTTATTTGAAATATTTTGATTCGTTTTAGATTTGGCATCTCAGAAATTTCCCTTCACACTTGCAGGTTTGTGCCACTGACTGACCGCAACTTGGCTTGTCCACTTTGTGGTGTACCCAGGGAAGATGAAGTGCTGCACTTTGTACTGTGCTGTCCTGTTCTAGCAGAACCCAGAAAACAATTCAAATACAAAAAAACAAATATACCTCATCACCTAATACCTTCAGACTTGCCCTGCTAATGTCATGTGCAAATGACAAAGTCATGCAATGTTTTGCAACTTAATGCGTATAAACGTAGAGATACTATTCTCACATAATCATGTCTGTTGTTTATTGCAGTACTGATGGACGTGTGCATATGCCACTGTGATTATGTGTCAATTTTGCCGTGTGCATGTATAATCATACCCACCAACTTTTGCATGGACCCAATGGCCTACCAAATAAAACAATTCAATTCAATTCAATTCAATTCAATTCTCTCTCTCTCTCTCTCTCTCTCTCTCTCTCTCTCTCTCTCTCTCTCTCTCTCTCTCTCTCTGTGACACATGAGTTACAGGCATTGTCAATCGTTGTTGATCATCATTGGTACGTCAGTGACATAGTGTTGGCATCGTCGCTGTTGCTGTCAGTTGGTGGTGGTGGTTGGTTTGTTGGTGGTGGTGGCTGGTTTGGTGGTGGTGGTGGTTGGTTTGTTGGTGGTGGTGGTTGGTTTGTTGGTGGTGGTGGCTGGTTTGGTGGTGGTGGTGGCTGGGTTGGTGGTGGTGGTGGTTGGTTTGTTGGTGGTGGTGGTTGGTTTGGTGGTGGTGGTGGTTGGTTTGGTGGTGGTGGTGGTTGGTTTGGTGGTGGTGGTGGTTGGTTTGTTGGTGGTGGTGGTTGGTTTGTTGGTGGTGGTGGCTGGTTTGGTGGTGGTGGTGGCTGGGTTGGTGGTGGTGGTGGTTGGTTTGTTGGTGGTGGTGGTTGGTTTGTTGGTGGTGGTGGCTGGTTTGGTGGTGGTGGTGGTGGTTGGTTTGTTGGTGGTGGTGGTTGGTTTGTTGGTGGTGGTGGCTGGTTTGGTGGTGGTGGTGGCTGGGTTGGTGGTGGTGGTGGTTGGTTTGTTGGTGGTGGTGGTTGGTTTGTTGGTGGTGGTGGCTGGTTTGGTGGTGGTGGTGGTTGGTTTGTTGGTGGTGGTGGCTGGTTTGGTGGTGGTGGTGGTTGGTTTGTTGGTGGTGGTGGCTGGTTTGGTGGTGGTGGTGGTTGGTTTGTTGGTGGTGGTGGCTGGTTTGGTGGTGGTGGTGGCTGGGTTGGTGGTGGTGGTGGTTGGTTTGTTGGTGGTGGTGGTGGTTGGTTTGTTGGTGGTGGTGGCTGGTTTGTTGGTGGTGGTGGTTGGTTTGTTGGTGGTGGTGGCTGGTTTGGTGGTGGTGGTGGCTGGGTTGGTGGTGGTGGTGGTTGGTTTGTTGGTGGTGGTGGTTGGTTTGTTGGTGGTGGTGGCTGGTTTGGTGGTGGTGGTGGTTGGTTTGTTGGTGGTGGTGGTTGGTTTGTTGGTGGTGGTGGCTGGGTTGGTGGTGTGGTGGTTGGTTTGTTGGTGGTGGTGGTTGGTTTGTTGGTGGTGGTGGCTGGTTTGGTGGTGGTGGTGGTTGGTTTGTTGGTGGTGGTGGCTGGTTTGGTGGTGGTGGTGGCTGGTTGGTGGTGGTGGTGGGTGGTTGGTGGTGGTGGTGGTTGGTTGGTGGTGGTGGTTGGTTTGGTGGTGGTTGTTGGTGGTGGTGGTTGGTTTGTTGGTGGTGGTGGTTGGTTTGGTGGTGGTGGTGGTTGGTTTGTTGGTGGTGGTGGTTGGTTTGGTGGTGGTGGTGGTTGGTTTGTTGGTGGTGGTGGCTGGTTTGTTGGTGGTGGTGGCTGGTTTGTTGGTGGTGGTGGTTGGTTTGGTGGTGGTGGTGGTTGGTTTGTTGGTGGTGGTGGTTGGTTTGTTGGTGGTGGTGGTTGGTTTGTTGGTGGTGGTGGTGGTTGGTTTGTTGGTGGTGGTGGTTGGTTTGTTGGTGGTGGTGGTTGGTTTGTTGGTGGTGGTGGTTGGTTTGGTGGTGGTGGTGGTTGGTTTGTTGGTGGTGGTGGTTGGTTTGGTGGTGGTGGTGGTTGGTTTGTTGGTGGTGGTGGCTGGTTTGTTGGTGGTGGTGGCTGGTTTGTTGGTGGTGGTGGTTGGTTGTTGGTGGTGGTGGCTGGTTGGTGGTGGTGGTGGCTGGGTTTGGTGGTGGTGGTGGTTGGTTTGTTGGTGGTGGTGGTTGGTTTGTTGGTGGTGGTGGTTGGTTTGTTGGTGGTGGTGGTGGTTGGTTGTTGGTGGTGGTGGTTGGTTTGTTGGTGGTGGTGGTTGGTTTGTTGGTGGTGGTGGTTGGTTTGGTGGTGGTGGTGGTTGGTTTGTTGGTGGTGGTGGTTGGTTTGGTGGTGGTGGTGGTTGGTTTGTTGGTGGTGGTGGCTGGTTTGTTGGTGGTGGTGGCTGGTTTGTTGGTGGTGGTGGTTGGTTTGTTGGTGGTGGTGGCTGGTTTGGTGGTGGTGGTGGCTGGGTTGGTGGTGGTGGTGGTTGGTTTGTTGGTGGTGGTGGTTGGTTTGTTGGTGGTGGTGGTTGGTTTGGTGGTGGTGGTGGTTGGTTTGTTGGTGGTGGTGGTTGGTTTGTTGGTGGTGGTGGCTGGTTTGGTGGTGGTGGTGGTTGGTTTGTTGGTGGTGGTGGTTGGTTTGTTGGTGGTGGTGGCTGGTTTGGTGGTGGTGGTGGTTGGTTTGTTGGTGGTGGTGGCTGGTTTGGTGGTGGTGGTGGTTGGTTGTTGGTGGTGGTGGCTGGTTTGGTGGTGGTGGTGGTTGGTTTGTTGGTGGTGGTGGCTGGTTTGGTGGTGGTGGTGGTTGGTTTGTTGGTGGTGGTGGCTGGTTTGGTGGTGGTGGTGGCTGGGTTGGTGGTGGTGGTGGTTGGTTTTGTTGGTGGTGGTGGGTGGTTTGTTGGTGGTGGTGGCTGGTTTGGTGGTGGTGGTGGTTGGTTTGTTGGTGGTGGTGGCTGGTTGGTGGTGGTGGTGGTTGGTTTGTTGGTGGTGGTGGCTGGTTTGGTGGTGGTGGTGGTTGGTTTGTTGGTGGTGGTGGCTGGTTTGGTGGTGGTGGTGGTTGGTTTGTTGGTGGTGGTGGCTGGTTTGGTGGTGGTGGTGGCTGGGTTGGTGGTGGTGGTGGTTGGTTTGTTGGTGGTGGTGGTGGTTGGTTTGTTGGTGGTGGTGGCTGGTTTGTTGGTGGTGGTGGTGGTTGTTGGTGGTGGTGGCTGGTTTGGTGTGGTGGTGGCTGGGTTGGTGGTGGTGGTGGTTGGTTTGTTGGTGGTGGTGGTTGGTTTGTTGGTGGTGGTGGCTGGTTTGGTGGTGGTGGTGGTTGGTTTGTTGGTGGTGGTGGTTGGTTTGTTGGTGGTGGTGGCTGGGTTGGTGGTGGTGGTGGTTGGTTTGGTGGTGGTGGTGGTTGGTTTGTTGGTGGTGGTGGCTGGTTTGGTGGTGGTGGTGGTTGGTTTGTTGGTGGTGGTGGCTGGTTTGGTGGTGGTGGTGGCTGGGTTGGTGGTGGTGGTGGTTGGTTTGGTGGTGGTGGTGGCTGGTTTGGTGGTGGTGGCTGGGTTGGTGTTGGTGGTGGTTGGTTTGTTGGTGGTGGTGGTTGGTTTGTTGGTGGTGGTGGTTGGTTTGTTGGTGGTGGTGGCTGGGTTGGTGGTGGTGGTGGTTGGTTTGGTGGTGGTGGTGGCTGGTTTGGTGGTGGTGGCTGGGTTGGTGGTGGTGGTTGTTTGTTGGTGGTGGTGGTTGGTTGTGTGGTGGGTCGGTTTGGTTGGTGGTGGTGGTTGGTTTGTGGTGGTGGTGGCTGGTTTTGTTGGTGGTGGTGGTGGTGTTGGTGGTGGTGGCTGGTTTGGTGGTGGTGGTGGTTGGTTTGTTGGTGGTGGCTGGTTGGTGTTGGTGGTGGTGCTGGTTTGTTGGTGGTGGTGGTGGTTTGTTGTGTGGCTGGGCTGGTGGTTGGTTTTGTGGTGGTGGTGGTTGGTTTGTTGTGGTGGTGGTGGTTTGTGGTGGTGGTGGCTGGTTTGGTGGTGGTGGTGGCTGGGTTGGTGGTGGTGGTGGTGGTTTGTTGGTGGTGGTGGTTGGTTTGTTGGTGGTGGTGGTGCTGGTTTTTGGTGTGGTGGTGGTGGTTTGTTGGTGGTGGTGGTTGGTTTGTGGTCGGTGTGGCTGGTTGGTGTTGTGGTGGTGGTTTGTTGGTGGTGGTGGTGGTTTGTGGTGGTGGTGGTTGGTTTTGTTGGTGGTGGGTGGCTGGTTGGTGGTGGTGGCGGTTGGTTCTGTGTGGTGGTGGTGGTTGGTTGGTGGTGGTGGCTGGTTTGGTGGTGGTGGTGGTTGGTTGTTGGTGGTGGGGCTGGTTGGTGGTGGTGGCTGCGGTTGGTGGTGGTGGTGGTTGGTTTGTTGGGTGGTGGTGGTTGGTTTGTTGGTGGTGGTGGTTGGTTTGTTGGTGGTGGTGGTTGGTTTTGTTGGTGGTGGTGGCTGGTTTGGTTGGTGGTGGTGGCTGGGTTGGTGGTGGTGGTGGTTGGTTTGTTGGTGGTGGTGGTTGGTTTGTTGGTGGTGGTGGTTGGTTTGTTGGTGGTGGTGGCTGGTTTTGGTGGTGGTGGTGGCTGGGTTGGTGGTGGTGGTGGTTGGTTTGTTGGTGGTGGTGGTTGGTTTGTTGGTGGTGGTGGTTGGTTTGTTGGTGGTGGTGGCTGGTTTGGTGTTGGTGGTGGCTGGGTTGGTGGTGGTGGTGGTTGGTTTGTTGGTGGTGGTGGTGGTTTGTTGGTGGTGGTGGTTGGTTTGTTGGTGGTGGTGGCTGGTTTGGTGGTGGTGGTGGCTGGGTTGGTGGTGGTGGTGGTTGGTTTGTTGGTGGTGGTGGTTGGTTTGTTGGTGGTGGTGGTTGGTTTGTTGGTGGTGGTGGCTGGTTTGGTGGTGGTGGTGGCTGGGTTGGTGGTGGTGGTGGTTGGTTTGTTGGTGGTGGTGGTTGGTTTGTTGGTGGTGGTGGTGGTTGGTTTGTTGGTGGTGGTGGTTGGTTTGTTGGTGGTGGTGGTTGGTTTGTTGGTGGTGGTGGCTGGTTTGGTGGTGGTGGTGGTTGGTTTGTTGGTGGTGGTGGTGGTTT
Source organism: Batillaria attramentaria (assembly GCA_018292915.2). Classification (NCBI taxonomy): domain Eukaryota; kingdom Metazoa; phylum Mollusca; class Gastropoda; family Batillariidae; genus Batillaria; species Batillaria attramentaria. Next base: position 103,471 of record JACVVK020000496.1, on the reverse strand, counting down.
GGTGGTGGTGGTGGTTGGTTTGTTGGTGGTGGTGGCTGGTTTGTTGGTGGTGGTGGTTGGTTTGTTGGTGGTGGTGGCTGGTTTGGTGGTGGTGGTGGCTGGGTTGGTGGTGGTGGTGGTTGGTTTGTTGGTGGTGGTGGTGGTTGGTTTGTTGGTGGTGGTGGCTGGTTTGTTGGTGGTGGTGGTTGGTTTGTTGGTGGTGGTGGCTGGTTTGGTGGTGGTGGTGGCTGGGTTGGTGGTGGTGGTGGTTGGTTTGTTGGTGGTGGTGGTTGGTTTGTTGGTGGTGGTGGCTGGTTTGGTGGTGGTGGTGGTTGGTTTGTTGGTGGTGGTGGTTGGTTTGTTGGTGGTGGTGGCTGGGTTGGTGGTGGTGGTGGTTGGTTTGTTGGTGGTGGTGGTTGGTTTGTTGGTGGTGGTGGCTGGTTTGGTGGTGGTGGTGGTTGGTTTGTTGGTGGTGGTGGCTGGTTTGGTGGTGGTGGTGGCTGGGTTGGTGGTGGTGGTGGTTGGTTTGTTGGTGGTGGTGGCTGGTTTGGTGGTGGTGGTGGTTGGTTTGTTGGTGGTGGTGGTTGGTTTGTTGGTGGTGGTGGTTGGTTTGTTGGTGGTGGTGGCTGGTTTGGTGGTGGTGGTGGTTGGTTTGTTGGTGGTGGTGGCTGGTTTGGTGGTGGTGGTGGCTGGGTTGGTGGTGGTGGTGGTTGGTTTGTTGGTGGTGGTGGTGGTTGGTTTGTTGGTGGTGGTGGCTGGTTTGTTGGTGGTGGTGGTGGTTGGTTTGTTGGTGGTGGTGGTTGGTTTGTTGGTGGTGGTGGCTGGTTTGGTGGTGGTGGTGGTGGTTGGTTTGTTGGTGGTGGTGGTGGTTGGTTTGTTGGTGGTGGTGGTTGGTTTGTTGGTGGTGGTGGCTGGTTTGGTGGTGGTGGTGGTTGGTTTGTTGGTGGTGGTGGCTGGTTTGGTGGTGGTGGTGGCTGGGTTGGTGGTGGTGGTGGTTGGTTTGTTGGTGGTGGTGGTGGTTGGTTTGTTGGTGGTGGTGGCTGGTTTGTTGGTGGTGGTGGTGGTTGGTTTGTTGGTGGTGGTGGTTGGTTTGTTGGTGGTGGTGGCTGGTTTGGTGGTGGTGGTGGTGGTTGGTTTGGTGGTGGTGGTGGTGGTTGGTTTGTTGGTGGTGGTGGCTGGTTTGTTGGTGGTGGTGGTGGTTGGTTTGTTGTTGGTGGTGGTTGGTTTGTTGGTGGTGGTGGCTGGTTGGTGGTGGTGGTGGCTGGGTTGGTGGTGGTGGTGGTTGGTTTGTTGGTGGTGGTGGTGGTTGGTTTGTTGGTGGTGGTGGCTGGTTTGTTGGTGGTGGTGGTGGTTGGTTTGTTGGTGGTGGTGGTTGGTTTGTTGGTGGTGGTGGCTGGTTTGGTGGTGGTGGTTGGTTTGTTGGTGGTGGTGGTGGTTGGTTTGTTGGTGGTGGTGGCTGGTTTGTTGGTGGTGGTGGTGGTTGGTTTGTTGGTGGTGGTGGCTGGGTTGGTGGTGGTGGTGGTTGGTTTGTTGGTGGTGGTGGTGGTTGGTTTGTTGGTGGTGGTGGTTGGTTTGTTGGTGGTGGTGGTGGTTGGTTTGTTGGTGGTGGTGGCTGGGTTGGTGGTGGTGGTGGCTGGGTTGGTGGTGGTGGTGGCTGGTTTGGTGGTGGTGGTGGTGGTTTGGTGGTGGTGGTGGTGGTGGTGGTGGGGGTGGTGGGGGTCGTTTGGTTTGCTGTATTTTTCAGTCCGTACTCCTCATCGCCGGTGTCGTCATTGTTATTTATTTTCATCACGCGGGACATCAACTATCACCAGCTGGGTGCTGCAGCGGGAAATCAAACCCACTCTGTCGCCCGCCTCCACATAATCGTCAGTGCGCCCGGCATCATCATCAAACTGCGCCCTGCCCGGCAACCAGACCACGACCCTCCGCTCTAGGCCGGATACACTTCCCGCTGCTGCCACCGTCACTCTGTCACTGTCAGCCAGCGCCACGTCACACACGTCTCTCTCCCACCTCGCAACATCGTCTCTCCACCATTCAATAACTCCCACCGGGAGGCCGGCAGAGCGAAGGCCGCGCACCACACCACAGGCTTGTGACGTCACCTGACCTCTGACGTCTCTCGTCTCCTCACGAAGCTCTTCACTACTGGTCACCACGAGGACGTCACGGTACTGGAGACGCGGGGGGCTGGTGGTTGTGCCGACACTGGTGGGGTTGATGTTGGCACCTGCCGTCAGACAACCACAACACATAAAACACGTGCTGATCACGTGATATCTACGCGCATAACTCGTATCAACCTTACTCACTATGCACGGTCAGAAAACGGAATGATGTTGTGTGTCCACGTATGATGAACATGCACAGTGAGTAATGAAGATTTCTTTCCTTACTCACAGGAGAGGAAGGAGGAGGGGGGGGGGGGTGTTTACTTGGTTGGTTGTCTCCTCTGCCTTTTTTTTTTTTTTTTTTTGCGGTTGGGGGGGGGGGGTGTGAGAAAGGGATGGAACTTCATGAGGGGAGTGAAGCTGTTTTATACTTTCATAACGAAATGTATGGACTGATTGAGCGTTTGTTGACGCGAACATTACCCAGTATGCTCCACAGTCCACACGTAGATTTCAAAGTCAGATTACTGTCGCTGTTAGTTTTTGTGCTTTGATGATGATGATGATGATACATGAAAGGACAGCCACAACACGCACATACCCGTCACACCCACATGGAGGTCCTCCGTCAACACTCGCGCCACCATCGCTCCACATCTCCAGCACTCCACGGGCCATCGTCCGCTGTGGTCCCCGCCTTCATGACGTAACCGGATGACCCGGGGCCCGTCACTGGGGGAAGGCGTGCCGCTGTCACTGTAGTTGTGGACGTTAAAGCTGCTGATTCCCCTCGCCACTTCTCTAACAACAGCCGGACATGATCTTAGGGGCACCGTGAGCGGCTCGGCCTGTAGTTCTGTAGGGATGGCGGTGTTGTACACACGAGCGGCCCAGAGAGAGAGGCGCGGTCCACAGGCTGCCAGCAGTTCTCTCACCAGTCTCCGTGTGGCCGGGCCGGCGTTCCTGTTACAGAGAACGGGGAGGGAGTCACGACACTTGTATCGAACACTGTCGTTTACTTTTTGTCAGGGACTGTACACTATCGTTATGTACATCACGATCAATAGACAGCACTTGTAGCAGAGTGAAAGTCACATAGTTAGTACTATATTAGTGAGATGAGTTATTATTAGTTACATGCGTGGTGTTAGTATTAGTTAATTAGTATTAGTGTTAATTAGTATTAGTTAATTAGTATTAGTTTAATTAGTATTAGTGTTAATTAGTTTACTTTAAATGATAAGAATCTGAAGCGGTATATAAGTATAGTGTATAAAGAAGTACCAGTGATAAGTCAGTACACACACACACACACACACACACACACACACACACACACACACACCATTGCACAAAGCCCAGCACAGCTCACATAGCTAGAAACATGTGCATCACACATCAGTAGTATTCATTCAAGCATGACGGTGACTGGCAGTAGATTCATGAAAGACAGAGTAAACCGGTCTTGCCTTTTCTTTTGCTACACAGACAGCATGCTTTCTGAATCTTGAGATGTAATCACTGTACTAGTACTCACTGATACAGCATACTGAGTATCAGCTCTGTATACCATTCGAGTCACAGCCTGCTTCAGGAAAGGTTCTGCTGTCATGAACCACCTGAACTGATTTGTTGTAACTTCTTGTTCCACAAATAACGTATGTGCCACTGTACCAAATGTACTAAATTGTCAATAAAGCAATGTCCAACTGTATCTTTAGTACTATTGTAATTATGAATGATTTTATATACACTGTCATCAAATTTATTGTCATAAGACTGATCATTGTACATGGGATTGTTTGTAACTTGTATTTTGTAACTGTTCAAAAGTTCAGTTGTAACTGTTAGCCTAGACACTGATTACTTGACTTTATATTTCAGGGTTTGAACTTGAACTTGAACGTGAACGTCAAAGTGAACGTGAACATGAACGTGATCATGATGATGATGAAGATGTTATGCTAATGGTCCCGACTTCACCATTAAAAGACCAGCTTACAACTGTTCTCCAAGCCTTGAGTTGAACCCTTTGTGTGTTCAGTCTGCGCATGTTAGCTATCCGCCACTACACACACCCCGCTACACACTTCCGGCGACACAAGACGTACGAGTGACAATCATTACGAGAGGGGAGGTAAATAACGGTTTCACAACTTCGATTGTGAACCTTGTCTAGCGTTTATAGGAAAAAGTCAAGTTGTCTGGTCAGTCGATCACTGAAAGGAGCCAATCATCGATACTCGCTTCATTTCACAGGGAAAACGAAAATCCTGACGTCAGCCGTGATCACGTGTCACAACTGATGTACAGACTTCAATATAAGTCAAGGACCACCTTGACAGACAGGTCTAATTTTTAAGAATTCACACAAAAATAGAGATCAAGGAACCTTTCAAATTTGTTTGCTGTGAAAGTGTTAAAGGGTTAACAATGCATCCTGCAAAGCTTGCTGAAGCTGAAAAACCACCATGTGCTGCACGGACATCTTCCAGGAATTTTAGCCAAATTTGCAAGTGGTCCTTGACATGTTGAAGTCTGTAGATAGCATCACGTATGCGTACACGATATGGTGGTGTGGCTCAACAGAAAAAAATTGTGTGCCTCCAATCTTAGACATTGACAGAGATTTGATAACAGGATAACATAACCACTGTTATAATACTTGGATGGAGTAAAGTGAGGGAGAGAACCAGGTTATGTGCGGCACCAAGGCCAAACCACAGTTGTCGTTCTTTACATGCCAACCCATTCAGGATTATCACTGGTTGGAGGGATGGGGGATGTTCTGGAGTTTAACGTCCTTTTCCACCGCGTATGGTTGATAGCAAAGGCGGGGCAACGAGAAAAATGCCAGCACAAATATTCGGCTCCAGCCGGGATTCGAACTCACGACCCGAGCATTTAAAGTCCAACGCTCTACATGTCGGCTATCCCGGCTCCCTGCAACGATTATCACAGGTGTAAAAGAGTAGGTTAAAGTAGCAATAACATTTCTCCGGAGACTATCACAAATAAACAGTTTTTTGTTGAGAAACCAGCACGTGCTGCAGGAACAGGCTGTTGTCATGACGACACAACTATCACTCCAGTAATAAACTCTACATCATCGTCTTGTTGGTGAAGAAGGCTTGATCGAAAATGATTCATGTTTTGTCATTTCCACGTACCGTCCCTGTCACGTTATGGGTAACACAAGTGTAGCGTGACATTTTACCTATATCTTGTCACCTGTCACACCTACACGTGCAGTACTGTAGTCACCTACCTGGATGTAAAGTCGGCCTCGTCTATCAGCACGTGAAGCTGTTGTCCCAGAGTTGTCGGCATCAGTGACTGAAGTGTCTGAAGCGCCGCCTCCACATCTCCAGGCCGGTTCACCAGGTCATAGTGCAGGAAGTGCACGGCGGCGGCCGCTTGTTGTGTTGTGGGGTCTGCCTTCAGGGTCATCACCAGCTGCTGAAATATCAGGCGTGACGCCGCAAGGCTGCCAGGCCAGAGACAGAGTACAAGCACAGGATGTCCCTGACGCGCCCCGACCAGCCCCTTCACGACCAGCACTACAGTCTTGCCGGTGCCCGGGGGGCCGGTCAGACAGACGTGTGCTGGTGATCTGGTCAGCAGGTCGAGTTGCCCGGGGGTGAGGACGAGAAGCGCAAGTCGCCGGCCGAGTTCTGACACGGCCTCCCCCAGTGTCCGCACCTCCACGCGCGGGGGGATGACGCAGTGAACACGGACTGTTGTTGCCGGGCCCACAAACCTGTCAACATACAGAAAAAGTAAACAAGTGTTGTTGTTGTTGTTGTTGTTGCTGTTACAGTTTGTTTTTAAACTGTCGTTGTTTCGATTGTTTACAGTATCATGTGTTTGTTCAGTGAAAAAAATCTAATAAATGTTTATAACGAGAACTACACAGCACATGTATACAAAAAAAATTGTGATGCATAGTAACAACAACAACAACAATAATAATAATAATAATAATTTTCGTGGTATGAAGCGTTGTACACTTATAATTATGCCACTCGCCGAATCGACAAAATACCGATGTTGTTGTTGTTGTTGTTGTGGTTGTTGTTAGTTTTTGAAATTTTTGTCATTTAAATTGGTCACAGTTTGTTTGCTGAGGGAAAAATGAAACGTAGCAAATGTTTACTCCGAGAAAAACTATATAAAACAGCATTATCATCTGGTTCGATGAATAATAGTAATAATAATTTTCATCATCATCATCATTATCATCATCATTGTATGAAGCGCTGCACACTGATAGGCTTGTGGCCGTGTGGACAAAGTACAATACAATGTCTGTAACTGTACAATGAAAGTAATCTGTATTCAAACACGCAGTCAACTGTACTGTCAACTAACTTCACGTATCCTGCTTCAGCACAAACTAACTATAGTGGAATCCGGATGTATTAAAGGCCCTCGGGACCACAAATTTTTATTAATACATCCGGATTATCACTACATCCATAATCCGGTTATAGTAAGAGTTTTGTAAGCTTTATTAATACATCCGGGGCATCGGTTGTAGTAATATTTTCAAAGGTTTTATTGCTACATCCGGCGCATTGGGTAAACTAGCCACAAGGCCGACTAACCAGACGATGACGTCGCTAAATCGTGGTGTAACCCAGGAAACACGAATGAAAATAATTTTGTTTTCAAAATGTTCTTTCCCCTCTCTTCATGCATGCCGGCTGTCAGATCAAAAGACTAGGTGGCGTATGCTTGCTTATTTATTGATTCGTCTGATGTCAATGTTACCATGCTTACGTTGGGGGTGGGTTTCGATCTCAGATATAATTGTTGTTGACAAAACTATTAACTCATTCCTGCCGAGGGCCGAGAGTTTATCGTCCCAGCGCCCCTACCCCTTCGCTCCTAGGGCCGAGAAACTCTCGTCCCAGACGGCTCACTTGTTTACTATGACTTTGTGTAGTATCTAAATATGATATAGAGGGGAAGCCTCTTATCTTCTTCCATTCAACACTTATCAGTCTTCCCTTGACCTTGAGCCAAGGTCATCACCAATGGCATGCTTTTGGTGGACATACTTCACCAGCTGGTAATGGTGCAGGCCCTGGAGCGTAATTCCACCTGGGTTTGGTCGCCATCTTGGAAAAGGGAGATTACTCTAGAACAATATTAATACAACCGGAGTCCTGCTTCCCCCTGGACTTGAGTATAACTTTACTACATGCGGATTATGACTACATCCGGAGTCTAAAATATTACTACAACCGGCGGAAATTAATAGAGAACATGAACAGCTGGGACCGGGACCCAAAAATTCCTTTACTACAGCCGGACGCCTGGAATATTGCATGATAGGCTTCCTCACCTGCTGACGAGTGTTTCATACAGATCACGTGACATTGTGGGGTCCGTTCTACACGCCACGCGCTGTGTCCACCAACTGTCCAGTTTCCCGAGTACAGCGGCGTCCACGTGCCAGGGCGTGGTGCGGTCAGACATGACGTCACTACACACACACAGCGCCACGGCCGCTCTCACGTCTTTAGCACCCACACACTTACACACCAGCTGAAAAACGGAGCGTATTCATCGTCACTTGACAGTTTACATTCGAAAGCAAATGGTTGACTGGGTGATGAGGTCAACATGTGTAGAGTAAACATACAAGTCAAGGTGGCCTTTAAATAAAGCCTCAATTCGTTTTTTAAAAAAAAATTCTTTTAAACTGGGATAGTTTGTTTGAGTGAATGCACTTAACCCGTGCATTTGACACTTGACAAGATTTAACACAACGGGACACGTGTCTACATAATAACTACAGTATTTGCTTTGCGGCGGAGACTCTGGGTGTCCTGGTCTATTTATAGAAACCTTCACGGACATGTTCATATACATGAAAAGCACGGCACTTTGAAAGTGCATTAGGAGCGTGTTCATCTGAACGGTGTACAAGGCCCAGTCTACGAAATGAAAAACAGGGAGGAACGGCCCCGTCCTACAAAGTTGTTTCTCCAAACTTCATTTTATTTTGTCTGTTTTGTTGTTATTGTTGCCGGTTCTCCACTCTCCAAGTTCTACCAATGACATAAGATCCTCTACGACCTCGACCGATAAGCCACGTGACTGGGGGTGGGGCCGGGTGGGGAAAGAAGGGAGAGAGAAAGAGAGAGGGTGGGTAGGTGGGTATTTAGGAGTTTAACGTCCTTTTCCACCACATAAGGGTGATATCAAAGACGGGGCAACGAGAAAAAGGCCAGCACAAATATTTGGCCCCAGCGGCCGGGATTCGAACTCTCGGCCCAAGCATTGAAAGTCCAACGCTCTACCATTCGGCCACCCTGGCTCCTCAGAGAGAGAGAGAGAGAGAGAGAGGGGTCAGTTCCGTGAACTAAACATTTGACGTCAGCCTCAGGCAGGTCGTCATACAGAGAGAGCGAGATGACGTCAATTCCGTGAACTAAACTTTTGACGTCAGCCTTTAGCACTGAGATCGTCTGAGGATGCTTGTTCATGTCTTGTGATTTCCCTGTTGGCTTTGTGACTTCTCCGACTGAATTATTTTTCACATGAAATCTGGAAGATCTAGAGGGCTGATGAAATGTCGGAAGCAGTGACGATACTTGCAGATTTTGTCTGTGAACCAAACATTTGACGTCAGCCTCACGCTCTCGTCTGACAGGTGATACTTCTTTATATCTTGTGATTTCCTTGTTGCTTTTGTGACTTCCGTGACTGAATTAATTTTGACATAAAATCTGGAAGATCGAGAGAGCTGATGAAACGTGGACTTAAGTGCCCTGGATTGTACTTACGAATTTGCAAATTTGGAACTTTTTTGACCGGCGCTTCTCGAAGAAACCTGAAAAAATGTGTTTATCTAAAAGCTCTGTTATTCTTAATACTAAAGCTATAATAGTGCAGTAGTTCATGTCATATGTGCAGTTGTCACAAGTGACAAAAATACCGGAATGATGAGTAATTTGAAGGAGTCTTTTCACAGATATCTGGCCTTATATGCAAACCACCCCTACCTCGGAAATATTTTTCTTACACAAAACCTGTCAGAGCTACAGAGCTGTGCTACGAAAACAGGCAGTATAACTGGATGATCTTCCCAATTTCAGAAAATGAAGCCATTTGAAAATTTGTTCCGAAATAATTCGTAACATGACCGATTTTTAAAAATCGGCGATAACTCTTCTGAAAACGCGGCAGGCTAAAAATCGTGAAAGGTAGGTCTGGAGAAGGTGAATTCCCATTTTATCTCAAAGTAAAAAGGCCTCCACCGAGGTGGTTTAGGAGATAGCCATCATTACATCCGTCCACACACACACACACACACACACACACACACACACACACACACACACACACACACGCGCGCGCGCGTGTGCACGTAAGGTGTCTATGACGCAGATTTCGTTACGTCACTGTGTACGTGAAAGTAAGTATTGTGTGGAGAAACGTCACAGTCTTGTTTTGTATCACTGAAACTTGCTGCTGCGCGTAGCAAAATCTGCCCCGTCTCATAAAGTTGTTTCTCTATAGAGAAACAACTTAATAAAACGACAATAACAACAATAAAATAAGCTCTTGGTATGTCGCAGCCTCCGCTGTGAAAACAAAATGATAAGATAAGATAAGATAGATTTACTGCTTCTTAGTTACAATTAAGAAGAATTTGCTTTGCTCCTCTTGATAATTAAACACAATTGATATACACAAACATACCATATAAATACATATACACATAGCAAAGACCCTACATTACTAAGAGGGGCAACTCCTCTATTCCCCAATGGTAGAGAGCGATATCAGCGGAGGAGTTACGTCCCTTTGAATTTGCAAGCTCTTTCAGTCTTTTGGCATAAGGCTAATGGGAAGCGTTTTTGTCTTGCGGTTGATTTCTGTTGCTGTACCAGTGATCATCGTCTTTAATGTCTTCCGCCGTTAGGGTGAAGCCCCCCCCCCCCCCCCTCCCCATGCTGCTATTAATGAAAAGGACATGTGAGATGCTTGAAAACGTACCGTTTGTGTAGTTGTTCACACACACACACACACACACACACACACACACACACGCACGCACACACACACACACACACACACACACACACACACGAGAGAGAGAGAGAGAGAGAGAGAGAGAGAGAGAGAGTTTTCCATCTCATACAGGCTGTTGTGATCTCAAGGTGTATTTTCAATCTCATACAGGCAGCCATGATCACAAAATTCATCAATGTATCAGATTTGTATTTAACTGTTCATGCATTTCTCATCACCAACAGACAATTTAATAACATGAGATGTATGTTCACATACAGGCAGCCTTGATCACAAAATTCATCACTGAATGTGTCACCAGCATCAGTCTGTTCTGCATTGAAAGGCAGCCTTGTTGGAATACGAACAGGTTCATGAAGCTCTTTTCATCAACACACATTATACTAGATGTGACTAATCTTCATCATTTTCCTATTCCGCTTTTGACCTTTTTCTGTGCAAGCTGTGAATGACCTGTTACTGTCTTTGAGAGTGAAGCGCAGGCGCAGTGAAGCAAACAGCTGCACCACTAGATGGCGAACATTGCAACGGTTTCCCTCAATGCAGACCACTTCATTCTTCTTACTGAGTTTGCAAACAACACGCCACATGACTTGGTCTGTGTGAAGCAGTGTACCAACAACGTCTTCGTATTCTCTCTCCATCTGCTTTACTGACCGCTGCAGTATGGGGCTAGGCATCTTCAAACCACCTTGGATGCCACGGTACTGCTTCGTGTTGAGAAAGGTTTCTGTTGATGACCCTGTTCGTGTTCCAACAAGGCTACCTTTGCATGCAGACAGACTGATTTGTCCTGCAATTTAAAAGCAATATAGCCAGCAATATACACAAGAACATTGTCAGACATCCACTGCAAAGTTTCTTTATCCTCAAAATCTTGGTCAAAGTGTGCAAATGCCAGTGCCAGCAAAGTTGCATCACATTTCCTAACCATATCAACAGCTAGTGTTGCGTGCCTGTCAGCTTGGGGCACTTGCTCAGTGGCCAGACTGGAAGAAGTCGTGCTCAAGCTAAGCAACCACTTGCCACTGTCCTCAAGACAGTTACTGCCTTCACCCTGGACAAAAAAATTGTCAACCATGGTTTGCCTGATGAAGAATCTGAACTGAACTGCGCTGGGCCTGTCTCCATGCCCCCCTTTGTATCTGATGGTTGAAAACAAATTTTCAAGGCAGTCTTGATTAAGGCGGTCTGTTAAAAGAAACTGAATACCATGGTTTGAGTGGAGATCACTCCACAACTCGAGCACAGCACGAATTGCGAGCTTCCATCCATCCAGTGAAGGTAATTTTCTTTTACTTTGTCTCAGGGAGACAGTGTTTAAATATTGCAGAGCGTTCACCAGGAACTCTCTATGGCCTGAGGACTCTGATAACGGGTGCCTCATGGGCTGGTGGCAGTTAAAATTACCACTGTTAAAGGCATTAAAAAGGCGATCAAAGTTAAGAATAAAGTTGGCAGTGTGAATCGCAGAGGCATCTAAAACTCTAGCCTGGACTAATGTGGATATCCCAGCGGCAACAGTATGCGACAAAACCTGTGTAGCAAGTTTCACTCGCATGGCTGAAAAAGTAGGTAAATAAATATGCTTGTCAGTGAGTTTTGGGGCCAACCTGACAGGATTTCTTTTGTCAAAGTTATAAAACTGCTCCACAAACTTCCATTCAACTGGTTTTCCATCAACAGTGAATCCTGTCTTTTTCATGTTATTTCGAATATTCTTGAGGAGATGTGGTGGATCAGGAATGACAAAAATCTTCTGACCCTTGTGAAGGAAAAAGGGCTTTTCTTCACTGACTTTTAGTAGCTTCAACAGCTTCTGATTATTTGTACCTTGGTTAGATATGACTACTTTCACATTCAGTCCACATTCTTGCATGTTGTCAATGCAATCAAGAAGAAGACTCTGAAGAATTTCACTCTTAATGGGTCCACTTGAGTAGAAAAACCCGACAGGCTGTTTCCAAGATGCCACGAGCCCTCTCACCATGAATACTGTGACATGATTGGCAACATAACCTGTTCTGCCCAAACAACCAAAATCTTCTAAACCTTCAACATAATCTTTTTCAACATTATATACAACCTCCTCTTTCAAACTCATTTCATCAAACACAACAGCACATATTTCAGAATGATCCACCATAGTACTCACTTTCTGTTTCAAAGCTGAAATAATATTTGCATTGAAACCTGGATAAATGCCCATGCCTCTCATCACTTTACGAAGCGTTGAGATAGAGGGAAGAATAAAAGGTTTCTTCAGAAGCTTGTAGGCTTTGGGGCTTGTGTGGAAAATGGATAAAGCAGTGGCCTTGTCCTGGTCGGACCATCTGCGACCTTTTGTTTTCTTTGTTATATTATTTATTTGAGTTGTCACAAAATGAAGTATGGGTCCAGATAGAAAATGTGACAGTTCTTTCAGAACATTTTTCTTTCTTTCTACAAGGGTAAATTTACGTTTCCTCTGACTGTTTTTCTTTAGTTCTTTAATTTTCTTCTTCAGTCTGTTTATCTTGTTCCTGGCCCTCAGTAGTTTCTGCTTTGTTGGAGAAGAGGTTGTAGAAACCGTGGGTGCATCATAGTTACAGGAAGATGCAGCAGCTAAAGGTTCAGATGTGGCAGAAGTCGAACGTCCTGAAAAAAAAAGCTACATGTATTCGCATGTGGTCTGCATACATAACATGTTTACTTTCTAGGTGCTAAAAAGGATAGAAATGTTTGAGGTATGACAACCTCATTCCTAATTTCTTTGGAAATAAATCTGCACATTCACCACTATAATTGCTAGATGGTGCCATACAATGTAGTATACATGTTTTTGATTGTAATACAAATCTGAATGGCCTGTCTATGATCCTAATATGCAGGGCATACCTCTTGTGGCATTAGCAGACTCGACCACAGTCTCTGCATGGGCACCTGCATCAGTCACATCTACAGCAGTCGGTTGTTCTGTGGAAAAAAAGAGAAATGGATGTCAGGGCATAACTAATAGCGGTTGTGCTGAACACTTTTCATGACTTCAAGATTACGACTGAAAGGAAAATAAAGTTACAAGGGCGGGGAAAATGGATGGGGGGAGGGGGGGGGGTTGGGGGCGGTGTCAGCCTCCAAGCCGGGAACAAAGGTACCTTGTTTTACTTTTTTTTCAGCAAGGAGTTCGGAAGAAACGTTTCATTCATGATCCTAAAGTGTCACACTGAAACTAGTGTGTAAATAATGAAATTCTCAATGGAGACTAACCAAACTTCCTGGGCTTTTTCTTTGGGGGGGCCACGTCTGACTGCAGGCGGTTTCCTCAAGGAATCTAATCTTGGTGGCGGATTTGGGACCGATGGGAACACGGTAGGAATTGCATTCCAAATCAGGCGGTTCCTCTCTGCTGGCCGGTTGAACTGGGAGGGCTCAAAGTGGTCGGCACACAGACAAACACCAGAGCTCCGGACCTCGGCTGCTGTCATTGGTAGGAGTTCCTGCCTCCGAGTCCTTTGAATCCACTCTTTGCATCTGTTGTGACCATTGCATTATTTACTTTAGTTTTTATTCATTTTCAGATGAATACTGGGTTATAATGACCCGTGAACTTACTGAGAGTCAAAATTACAAATGGCGATGCAAGCGTCAGTCCCTTCAAGACTTGATTAGCTGGTCGCAAGAGTATACAAATCTACATCAGATTCACACAAAATCTGCAACTTACCGTTGCTCATCCTTTGGAAATCTGAAGAAAGATTTTCCAGGGCACTTTTTCCTGGAGTTGGTGCATCCAAGTGCGCCGCAAAAATCGCTGTGCCCCTTCTTCTTGTAGTTAGCCGCCATCGCGATCGAAAAGCTTGCGGGATCAAAGGGACGCAACTCTCTTGCCAATATCGCACTAATTCCGTGAGTCGCCCGTCTTAGTAATGTAGGGTCTTTGCACATAGTGTGCACGTGATCATGATAAATTGTGCAGACAAAGAGAGTTTCTGACCTGTGCCAGCTGACTGTCTCCATCCAACACGTGCTGTAGCTGCGTCCTGCTGATGTAGGGCAGGATCAGCGTTTTGCGGACACTCACTCCCGGCGCCACGTCACTCGTCACGTGATTCACAACTTTCTCACACATGTCCAGCTGTTTCACGGCCTTGCTGACCTTGTCAGCCACAGCTTTGTCTGTTGGGTTGTTGCTATGGATACCCACTGACTTGATCTCCCCGAGAAGAACGCCGTATTTGCGGTGTATGATAATGACATCAAATTCGCCCTCTCGGTGTATCGTGGAGGGAAGATCCCTGGGTAGCGGGAACTGAGCAGCGTGGGTAGCATCCAGCTTCTTCAGGTAGTCAGTGAAGTCTAGTGACGACATCACAAACATGGCTTCCTGTCGCTGCTCTCCTAGCGTCTGTAGACAGTACAGCACGTGCTGTTGGGCGAAGTCGTCACGTGAGTCGGATTCTTGCACGTTGATTGGCTGAGCGACTGGATGCTGCTCTCGGGTCCACAGACTGTGGTCAGTTTGCGGTATGTTGATTGGCTGGGTAATGGGGACATATTCCCGTGTCCACATGCTGTATGCTGAGTGACTTGGTGTTGCATGAGACGTGTGTTGAACTGTTTCTTGACATGTCTTCGTAGCTGTCTGTAGGGACGGCTTCTGGTCTCTCTTTGTCGTAGTCAGCTCAGTACAGTTATACTCCCGGCTCCACATTCTATGTGGTGAGTGTTGTCCCATCGCGCTAGGACTATTGCCTGCAGGTAAGACCGTGAAAATCGGAGGACTGCCTGACGTCACAAATCCCGGTAAAGGTCGCAACACCAGGGCCGGTTGCCCGGCAACAGTGTCTCTATCATACGGCACACGGTTCATGATGCAGGGTGGTACACAGTAAGTCCGGGTGTCAAGGTCACGGTATAGTGACGTCACCACGCGTCTCCGCTCATTCTCCAAAGTCTGTTGTGTAGTCGCTGTGCTTGAAGTGGTAGAAGGTGTAGTATGTACTGGTGAGGTGGTGACTGGGGTGGTGGCTACTGGTGAGGTGGTGACTGTGGTGGTGGCTGCTGGTGAGGTGGTGACTGTGGTGGTGGGTGCTGGTGAGGTGGTGACTGGGGTAGTGGCTGCTGGTGAGGTGGTGACTGGGGTGGTGGCTGCTGGTGAGGTGGTGACTGGGGTGGTGGCTGCTGGTGAGGTGGTGACTGGGGTAGTAGTTGCTGGTGAGGTGGTGGCTGCTGGTGAGGTGGTGACTGGGGTAGTAGTTGCTGGTGAGGTCGTGACTAGGGTAGTAGCTGCTGGTGAGGTGGTGGCTGCTGGTGAGGTGGTGACTGGAGTGGTGGGTGCCGGTGAGGTGGTGACTGGGGTGGTGGCTGCTGGTGAGGTGGTGACTGGGGTGGTTGCTGCTGGTGAGGTAGTGACTGGAGTGGTGGCTGCTGGCGAGGTGGTGACTGGGGTGGTGGTTGCCGGTGAGGTGGTGACTGGGGTGGTGGCTGCTGGTGAGGTCGTGACTAGAGTGGTGGCTGCTGGTGAGGTGGTGACTGGGGTGGTGGTTTCTGGTGAGGTGGTGACTGGGGTGGTGGTTGCTGGTGAGGTGGTGACTGGGGAAAGTAGTGCCGTTGAGCCGGTGACCGTGGCGCGAGTGTGTCCAGTTTCCACATGTGATGCTGGCGGTGTTTGCGACATGTTTATCCCGGCCAAGACGTCACGAGTTGTTCACTGGCATTACATTACATTACATTTGGCGGATCCAGACAATGTTAGCACTTTGTGCACTGTCTGTGGTGAAGGTTTACAGACTGAGTGAGAGTCACGTGGTTAAGTCAGATTCCTGCTGGATTTGTGGATGCTCTATACATATTGTCGGTACCACGCATGACCTATGTTTGGCTGACACGTGTTCTTCTTGTCTTGGCTAAAGAAATGGAGTGTTTGCTGGCGCCATATTGTGGTTTGATCTCCCGGGTAAACATGAAGACAAAGAGACTGGAAACTGTTATTTGTGTATAGACAGGTAAACATGAAGACAAAGAGACATCAGGAAACTGTTATTTGTGTATAGACAGGTAAACATGAAGACAAAGAGACATCAGGAAACTGTTATTTGTGTATAGACAGGTAAACATGAAGACAAAGAGAATCAGGAAACTGTTATTTGTGTATAGACAGGTAAACATGAAGACAAAGAGGCATCAGGAAACTGTTATTTGTGTATAGACAGGTAAACACGAAGACAAGGAGGCATCAGGAAACTGTTATTTGTGTATAGACAGGTAAACACGAAGACAAAGAGACATCAGGAAACTGTTATTTGTGTATAGACAGGTAAACACGAAGACAAAGAGACATCAGGAAACTGTTATTTGTGTATAGACAGGTAAACACGAAGACAAAGAGACATCAGGAAACTGTTATTTGTGTATAGACAGGTAAACACGAAGACAAAGAGACATCAGGAAACTGTTATTTGTGTATAGGCAGGTAAACACGAAGACAAAGTGAAATGAGGAAACTGTTATTTGTGTATAGACAGGTAAACACGAAGACAAAGAGACATCAGGAAAGTGTTATTTGTGTATAGACAGGTAAACACGAAGACAAAGAGACATCAGGAAACTGTTATTTGTGTATAGACAGGTAAACACGAAGACAAAGAGACATCAGGAAACTGTTATTTGTGTATAGACAGGTAAACACGAAGACAAAGAGACATCAAGAAACTGTTATTTGTGTATAGACAAGTAAACACGAAGACAAAGAGACATCAAGAAACTGTTATTTGTGTATAGACAAGTAAACACAAAGACAAAGAGACATCAGGAAACTGTTATTTGTGCATAGACAGGTAAACATGGAGACATCAGGAAACTGTTATTTGTGTATAGACAGGTAAACACGAAGACAAAGAGACATCAGGGGACTCTTATTTGTGTATAGACAGGTAAACACGAAGACAAAGAGAAATCAGGGGACTGTTATTTGTGTATAGACTGGTAAACACGAAGACAAAGAGAAATCAGGAAACTGTTTTTTGTGTATAGACAGGTAAACACGAAGACAAAGAGACATCAGGAAAGTGTTATTTGTGTATAGACAGGTAAACACAAAGACAAAGAGACATCAGGAAA
Source organism: Batillaria attramentaria (assembly GCA_018292915.2). NCBI lineage: Eukaryota > Metazoa > Mollusca > Gastropoda > Batillariidae > Batillaria > Batillaria attramentaria. The sequence goes on along the minus strand of JACVVK020000496.1, from coordinate 86,231 downwards.
CTGTTATTTGTGTATAGACAGGTAAACACGAAGACAAAGAGACATCAGGAAAGTGTTATTTGTGTATAGACAGGTAAACACGAAGACAAAGAGACATCAGTAAACTGTTATTTGTGGATAGACAGGTAAACACGAAGACAAAGAGGCATCAGGAAACTCTTATTTGTGTATAGACAGGTAAACACGAAGACAAAGAGACATCAGGAAACTGTTTTTTGTGTATAGACAGGTAAACACAAAGACAAAGAGACATCAGGAAACTGTTATTTGTGTATAAACAGGTAAACACAAAGACAAAGAGACATCAAGAAACTGTTATTTGTGTATAGACAGGTAAACACGAAGACAAAGAGACATCAGGAAACTGTTATTTGTGTATAGACAGGTAAACACGAAGACAAAGAGACATCAGGAAACTGTTATTTGTATATAGACAGGTAAACACGAAGACAAAGAGACATCAGGGGACTCTTATTTGTGTATAGACAGGTAAACACGAAGACAAAGAGACATCAGTAAACTGTTATTTGTGTATAGACAGGTAAACACGATGACAAAGAGACATCAGGAAACTGTTATTTGTGTATAGACAGGTAAACCGTTACACCATCCATTCATCGAAAGGTCATTACTGAGGTTCTATCTGCAACATGAAATATAAACACAAGGGAAATATAAACGCAACCTACAGCGAGGTTTGGAAAACACACACACACACACACACACACACACACACACACACACACACACACACACACACACACACACGTACGCACTTATTCACATAGCCCGGCTAACAAACTTCACACAGTCTAGTAACTCAAGTTGTATGTCTCGGGGGAAAAAGACACTTGTACCTATCTTATAAAAAATGAACACTGTTGACAATCGTTTTACCCGTCGTCGCCAAACACTGATAAGAGACGCTCGATCTGTTGTAAAGCAAATACTCTGTTACTGGGTCATCAAGTGTTTATTTGGGGCCTCTCTCTCTCTCTCTCTCTCTCACACACACACACACACACACACACACACACACACACACACACACACACACACACACACGCACGCACACACGCACGCACGCAATTATCCACAACTTGACAACAGAGACACAGTCTAGTAACTCAAATTACGCAACACTCTCTCTCTCTCTCACACACACACACACACACACACACACACACACACACACACACACACACACACACACACAGACTGTTTTGATGTAGGAAGTGACATTAAGTGTTTTGCTCTTTTTTAAATTCAGTAGAGAGATAATGTTACTGACATACTCATAGGAAGGAACTGACGTGTACATCTGAAAGGAACAATACCGAGTCAGTGCAGCTGATTAGATCACAAGTAGAATGACCTGTCGTATTAGTCATATAATACATACAATTGTGTCAGTACTACTATAGCTAGCAATAGCCAATGACATTTCTCTTTACCTTTCACGGACATCAGACATCACCAGGCGGAAGCTGAGTGACCAACGCGTCTCCCTCTAACCTCCATCTGTATAGGACGAATGTCCATGACAATATGGCGTGCTTGTTGCACGAAGGAAGTCAAATATATCGGCACACATTCGTCTGGCTAGACCCGTGAATTTGAAGTTGTTGACATACCGATCGATACGTCACTAGCTGGGCGGGTCAGAGGGCAGCTTGTGCAAACCATGCACAGTAAAACACTACAGATAAGATTGATCCGAGTTCAGTGGTACGAGAAGTGTGTTTAGAAGGTCGGGTGTCTACAGCTCTCTCTCTCTCTCTCTCTCTCTCTCTCTCTCGGCTGTGTGTGTGTGTGTGTGTGTGTGTGTGTGTGTGTGTGTGTGTGTGTGTAAAGAGACTTATATATAAACCGTGACTGTTTTCCAGTTTCAAATGGATGTTGCAGTCCTACTTGTGATAAAGCCGTTTTCTTAGACAAACTACATGTAGCATACAAGACGGCGCTTCACTACAGTTACAAACAACTGAAACCACATCAGTTAGTGTTACCTCATTTCAACATCCCATATTGTTTGTATTTCTTTTCTTTTCACGTTTGAATACATATAGCGGAGAGAGGATAAACACACATATAGTTATAGACACGCCGCGAACATACTAAAAAATAAGTATTTGAATATTACATATAGAATAAACACATATATAGTTATAGACACACGAAGATACTAGAAAGATTAGTATTTGAATATATATATACAGAATAAACACAAATATAATTACTGAAACACCGCGAACATACTGCTAGTAAAAAGATAAGTATCTCCCCGTCCTCACACACACACACACACACACACACACACACACACACACACACACACACACACACACACACACACACCTAAAAAGACAAAGCAGAAAAAGAGATGTTAAGCCAAAGGAGAAAAAAACCCAAAGGCCGCCATCACCATCAGGAGGGATAAAAACAATAACGATAAAGCTGACAGATGTACAGCTAAGTACATTTCAATATTGTCAAGCAACGTGCATGGTATAAATGAGGCTACATGTTGTACACTGACTCTCCAGGAAACACGCAGAATCTAACACACACACACTTCTCCGGTAGTGCCTGCACAACATCACAACTGTGTATGTCAGTATTCTTTAGGCGCTGGACATTGTCCGTAACATTCACGTTCAGGTTATCCCGAGTACACAACTACACAGCAATGATACCACGCAACAAACTCATCACTGCTTTGGGGTTTACGGTAGACAAGTTGTCGTAAATGTTGATCTTTCTTCCCGGATTGTTCTGTCGTTGTCAGCTGACGATGCGGGGGAGGGGGGGGGGGGGGGCAGTTCCAGAGTAACAATGTGTTTATCTCATTAAACTAACGGTGGTCATACTGATCATTTCCCATCTCACGCAGCTCTCTCTCTCGCTCTCTCTCTCTCTCTCTCTCAGGTCTGATGAAATTGGGCAAAATAACTGGGTATCCAGGGTTCGAATAGTTCTAGCCGAATATGGAAATGGTTACGTTTGGGACAACCAAGATGTTGGTTCAGTTAGTGGTTTCTTATTGATTGCCAGTGGCAGAACTGGAACAGTCGTACGAATGGGAGTGACAGACATAGTTTCTATAGGAATTTTAAAACAACTTTCAATTATGAGCGTTATTTGAATCAGCCGCTGAATAAATTTATTAGAAATATTTTGATTCGTTTTAGATTTGGCATCTCAGAAATTTCCCTTCACACTTCCAGGTTTGTGCCACTGACTGACCGCAACTTGGCTTGTCCACTTTGTGGTGTACCCAGGGAGGATGAAGTGCACTTTGTGCTGTACCCAGGGAGGATGAAGTGCACTTTGTACTGTGCTGTCCTGTGTTAGCTGAACTCAGAAAACAATCCATACCAAAATATATATTACATACCTCGTCACCTAATACCTTCAGACTTGCCCTGCTGATATAATGTGCAAATGACAAAGTCATGCAACGTTTTGAAACTTATTTGTATAAGGCGTTTAAACGTGGAGATACTATTCTCACTTAATTATGTCTGTTGTTTATTGCAGTACTGATGGACGTGTGCATATACCACTGTGATTATGTGTCAGTCTTGCCGTGTTCATGTATTGTCATACCCACAAACGTCTGCATGGGCCCAAATAGCCTAACAAATAATTCAATTCAATTCAATTCAATTCTCTCTCTCTCTCTCTCTCTCTCTCTCTCTCTCTCTCTCTCTCTCTCTCTCTCTCTCTCTCTCTCTGTGACACATGAGTTACAGGCATTGTCAATCAATCGTTGTTGATCATCATTGGTAAGTCAGTGACATAGTGTTGGCATCGTCGCTGTTGCTGTCAGTTGTTGGTGGTGGTGGCTGGTTTGTTGGTGGTGGTGGTGGTGGTGGCTGGTTTGGTGGTGGTGGTGGTGGTGGTGTTTGCTTTGCTGTATTTTTCACAGACTGTGCTCCACATCGCCGGTGTCGTCAGTGTTATTTATTTTCATCACGCGGGACATCAACTATCACCAGCTGGGTGCTGCAGCGGGAAATCAAAACCACTCTGTCGCCCGCCTCCACATCATCGTCAGTGTCCCCAGCATCATCATCAACCTGCCTCCTGCCCGGCAACCAGACCACGACCCTCCGCTCTAGGCCGTATACACTTCCCGCTACTGCCACCGTCACTCTGTCACTGTCAGCCAGCGCCACGTCACACACGTCTCTCTCCCACCTCGCCACATCGTCTCTCATCCGTCCAATAACTCCCACCGGGAGGCCGGCAGAGCGAAGGCCGCGCACCACACCACAGGCTTGTGACGTCACCTGACCTCTGACGTCTCTCGTCTCCTCACGAAGCTCTTCACTACGCGTCACCACGAGGACGTCACGGTACTGGAGACGCGGGGGACTGGTGGTTGTGCCGACACTGGTGGGGTTGATGTTGGCACCTGCCGTCAGACAACGACAACACATAAAACACGTGCTGATCACGTGATATCTACGTGCATAACTCGTATCAACCTTACTCACTATGCACGGTCAGAAAACGGAATGATGTTGTGTGTCCACGTATGATGAACACGTACAGTGAGTAATGAAGATTTCTTCTTTATTTCTTTATTCACAGGAGAGGAAGGCTCGGGGGGGGGGGGGGGGGTGCTTGTTTACTTGGTTGGTTGTCTCCTCGGCTCCTTTGAAGAGAAAAGGACGGAGGGGTTAAACTTGATATAGGGAGTGAAGCTGTTTGATGTAAATACATAATGTGTGAACTGATACAACGTTTGGATATACAAATTAATGCAATGCTCTGTTCTTGGTACCTGAAAGGACACCCACAACACACACATACCCGTCACACCCACATGGAGGTCCTCCGTCAACACTCGCGCCACCATCGCTCCACATCTCCAGCACTCCACGGGCCATCGTCCGCTGTGGTCCCCGCCTTCATGACGTAACCGGATGACCCGGGGCCCGTCACTGGGGGAAGGCGTGCCGCTGTCACTGTAGTTGTGGATGTCACTATAGCTGTTGACTGCCCTCGCCACTTCTCTAACAACAGCCGGACATGATCTTAGGGGCACCGTGAGCGGCTCGGCCTGTAGTTCTGTAGGGATGTCGGTGTTGTCCACACAAGCGGCCCAGAGAGAGAGGCGCGGTCCACAGGCTGCCAGCAGTTCTCTCACCAGTCTCCGTGTGGCCGGGCCGAGTTTCCTGTTACAGAGAACGGGGAGGGAGTCACGACACTTGTATCGACCACTGTCGTTTACTTTTTGTCAGGGACTGTACACTATCGTTATGTACATCACGATCAATAGACAGCACTTGTAGCAGAGTGAAAGTCACATAGTTAGTACTATATTAGTGAGATGAGTTATTATTAGTTACATGCGTGGTGTTAGTATTAGTTAATTAGTATTAGTGTTAATTAGTTTACTTTAAATGATAAGAATCTGAAGCGGTATATAAGTATAGTGTATAAAGAAGTACAAGTGATAAGTCAGTACACACACACACACACACACACACACACACACACACACACACACACACACACACACACACACAGCATTGCACAAAGCCCAGCACAGCTCACATAGCTAGAAACATGTGCATCACACATCAGTAGTATTCATTCAAGCATGACGGTGACTGGCAGTAGATTTATGAAAGACAGAGTAAACCGGTCTTGCCTTTCTTTTGCTCCACAGACAGCATGCTTTCTGCATCTTGAGATGTAATCACTGTACTAGTACTCACTGATACAGCATACTGAGTATCAGCTCTGTATACCATTCGAGTCACAGCCTGCTTCAGGAAAGGTTCTGCTGTCATGAACCACCTGAACTGATTTTGTTGTAACTTCTTGTTCCACAAATAACGTATGTGCCACTGTACCAAATGTACTAAATTGTCAATAAAGCAATGTTCAACTGTATCTTTAGTACTATTGTAATTAGGAATGATTTTATATACACTGTCATCAAATTTATTGTCATAAGACTGATCATTGTACATGGGATTGTTTGTAACTTGTATTTTGTAATTGTTCATCAGTTCAGTTGTAACTGTTAGTCTAGACACTGATTACTTGACTTTATATTTCAGGGTTTGAACTAGAACTTGAACGTGAACGTAAACGTGATCATGATGATGATGAAGATGTTATGCTAATGGTCCCGACTTCACCATTTAAAGATCAGCTTACAACTGTTCTCCAAGCCTTGAGTTGAACCCTTTGTGTGTCCAGTCTGCGCATGTTAGCTATCCGCCACTACACACACCCCGCTACACACTTCCGGCGACATAAGACGTACGAGTAACAAGCATTACGAGAGGGGAGGTAAATAACGGTTTCACAACTTCGATTGTGAACCTTGTCTAGCGTTTATAGGAAACAGTCAAGTTGTCTGGTCAGTCGATCACTGAAAGGAGCCAATCATCGATACTCGCTTCATTTCACAGGGAAAACGAAAATCCTGACGTCAGCCGTGATCACGTGTCACAACTGATGTACAGACTTCAATATAAGTCAAGGACCACCTTGACAGACAGGTCTAATTTTTAAGAATTTACAAAAAAATAGAGATCAAGGAATCTTTCAAATTCTTTTGCTGTGAAAGTGTTAAAGGGTTAACAATGCATCCTGCAAAGCTTGCTGAAGCTGAAAAACCACCATGTGCTGCACGGACATCTTCCAGGAATTTTAGCCAAATTTGCAAGTGGTCCTTGACATGTTGAAGTCTGTAGATAGCATCACGTATGCGTACACGATATGGTGGTGTGGCTCAACAGAAAAAAAATTGTGTGCCTCCAATCTTAGACATTGACAGAGGGTGGGTGGGTGTTTGGGAGTTTAACGTCCTTTTCCACCAGATAAGGGTGATATCAAAGACGGGGCAACGAGAAAAAAGGCCAGCACAAATATTTGGTCCCAGCCGGCGGGATTCGAACTCACGACCCGAGCATTGAGAGTCCAACGCTCTACCATTCGGCCACCCCGGCTCCCCGAGACATTGACAGAGATTTGATAACAGGATAACATAACCACTGTTATAATACTTGGATGGAGTAAAGTGAGGGAGAGAACCAGGTTATGTGCGGCACCAAGGCCAAACCACAGTTGTCGTTCTTTACATGCCAACCCATTCAGGATTATCACTGGTTGGAGGGATGGGGGATGTTCTGGAGTTTAACGTCCTTTTCCACCGCGTATGGTTGATAGCAAAGGCGGGGCAACGAGAAAAATGCCAGCACAAATATTCGGCTCCAGCCGGGATTCGAACTCACGACCCGAGCATTTAAAGTCCAACGCTCTACATTTCGGCTATCCCGGCTCCCTGCAACGATTATCACAGGTGTAAAAGAGTAGGTTAAAGTAGCAATAACATTTCTCCGGAGACTATCGCAAATAAACAGTTTTTTTGTTCAGAAACCAGCACGTGCTGCAGGAACAGGCTGTTGTCATGACGACACCACTATCACTCCAGTAATAAACTCTACATCATCGTCTTGTTGGTGAAGAAGACTTGATCCAAAATGATTCATGTTTTGTCATGTCCACGTACCGTGCCTGTCACGTTATGGGTAACACAAGTGTAGCGTGACATTTTACCTATATCTTGTCACCTGTCACACCTACACGTGCAGTACTGTAGTCACCTACCTGGTTGTAAAGTCGGCCTCGTCTATCAGCACGTGAAGCTGTTGTCCCCGTGTTGTCGGCACCAGTGACTGAAGTGTCTGAAGCGCCGCCTCCACATCTCCAGGCCGCAGGAACAGGTCATAGTGCAGGAAGTGCACGGCGGCGGCCGCTTGTTGTGTTGTGGGGTCTGCCTGCAAGGTCATCACAAGCTGCTGATGTATAAGGCGTGACGCCGCAAGGCTGACAAGCTCGAGACAGAGTACAACCACAGGATGTCCCTGACGCGCCCCGACCAGCCCCTTCACGACCAGCACTACAGTCTTGCCGGTGCCCGGGGGGCCGGTCAGACAGACGTGTGCTGGTGATCTGGTCAGCAGGTCGAGTTGCCCGGGGGTGAGGACGAGAAGCGCAAGTCGCCGGCCGAGTTCTGACACGGCCTCCCCCAGTGTCCGCACCTCCACGCGCGGGGGGATGACGCAGTGAACACGGACTGTTGTTGCCGGGCCCACAAACCTGTCAACATACAGAAAAGGCAAAGAAGTGTTGTTGTTGTTGTTGTTGTTGTTGTTGTTGTTACAGTTTGTTTTTAAATTGCACTTATTTCAATTGTTTACAGTATGTTTGTTCAGTGAAACAAAAATGAAATATTTTTTATAAATGTTTATAACGAAAATAACTACACTGTGCATGTATATGAAAGATTGTAATGCATAGTAACAACAACAACAATAATAATAATACCGGCCCCCGTAGTGTAGTGGTTAGCACTTCGGACTATGGACCGGGAGACCCGGGTTCGAGTCCCAGCCGAGGCAAGCGGGATTTTTCCTACCTAGGTCGGCTCCTACCCTGAGCGGGTGTGCTATGGGCCCAATGGGGAGGCTGTTGCCACACAGCCGAGCTTCACCCACTTCACGGGTGCGACTTTGGGGGTGTTTCCCTTGGTATGACACGTCCTATGATGTGGATGATTACACGGCCGGCACCGCAGGTGCCGTAGTTCCCGGGCCTGGTTAATGCCGGGATATTTATGACAGGAAGCGTGGAATGCGGCCCTGTCCCGCAGTCCCAAACCACATGGACCTCCATAGCATCATCTTACCATCATCCTCATCTCCATCATCATGCATAATAATAAAAAAAAAATTGCCCTAGCTTCCGAGCCCTCCGTGGATTCCACCCATTACCAGGGAAGAACACCACTGGAGTCGGCAAAGAGTTGTGGCAGCCAAAAAAAAAAAAAAAAAAAAAACCCAATAATAATAATATGCACAGTAATAATGATAATTATAATAATAATAATTTTTAAGGTATGAAGCGTTGTGCACTCATATGCCACTCCCCGTATCGACAAAATACTGTTGTTGTTGTTGTTGTATGAATTGCGAGAAAAAACTATAAGGGACATTATCCTATTTTGGATGAATGCTGCTGCTGCTGCTATTAGTATTACTACTACTACTACTACCACTACCACTACTACTACTATTACTGCTGCTGCTACTGCTACTGCTACTACTACTACTACTACTTGTAACTGTACAATGAAAGTAATCTCTATTCAAACACGTATATACTTTGTACAGTCAACTAACTTCACGTTTCCTGCTTCAGCACAAACTAACTAACGCCTGGAATATTGTATGATAGGCTTCCTCACCTGCTGACGAGTGTTTCATACAGATCACGTGACATTGTGGGGCCCGTTCTACACGCCACGCGCTGTGTCCACCAACTGTCCAGTTTCCCGAGTACAGCGTCGTCCACGTGCCAGGGCGTGGTGCGGTCAGACATGACGTCACTACACACACACAGCTCCACGGCCGCTCTCACGTCTGGAGCACCCACACACCCACACACCCGCTGAAAAACGGAGCGTATTCATCGTCACGTGACAGTTTACACTCAAAAGCAAATGGTTGGCTGGGTGATGAGGTCAACATGTGTAGAGTAAACATACAGGTCAATATGGCCTTAAAATAAAGTTTCAATTCGTTTAATAAAAAAAAACTGAGACATTTGTGTATGAATGAATGAATACACTTAACCCGTGCGTTTGACACTTGATAAGATTTAACATAACGGGACGCGTGTCAGCATAATAACTATTTGCTTTGCGGCGAAGGCTCAGGGTGGCTGGTCCATTTATAGAAACTTTAACGGACATGTTTATACACGAAAAGCACGGCACTTTGAAAGGAAATCGTGTTTCTGTAATACAGTGTAACAGGAGCGTGCTCGTCTGAACGGTGTACAAGTTACGAAATGAAAAAAATATAATTTTTTTTTTTTTTTAAATACGATCTTGGTATGTGTCAGCTTCCGTTGTGTACGATAAAGTACATGTATGATGATAAATTGTGGAGACAAAGAGAGTTTCTGACCTGTGCCAGCTGACTGTCTCCATCCAACACGTGCTGTAGCTGCGTCCTGCTGATGTAGGGCAGGATCAGCGTTTTGCGGACACTCACACCCGGCGCCACGTCACTCATCACGTGATTCACAACCTTCTCACACTTGTCCAGCTGTTTCACGGCCTTGGTGACCTTGTCAGCCACAGCTTTGTCTGTTGGGTTGTTGCCATGGATACCCACTGACTTGATCTCCCCGAGCAGGACACCGTATTTGCGGTGTATGACAATGACGTCAAATTCGCCCTCTCGCTGTGTGGCGGGAAGATCCCCGGGTAGCGGGAACTGAGCAGCGTGGGTAGCATCCAGCTTCTTCAGGTAGTCAGTGAAGTTTAGTGCCGACATCACAAACATGGCCTCCTGTCGCCGCTCTCCTAGCGTCTGTAGACAGTACAGCACGTGCTGTTGGGCGAAGTCGTCACGTGAGTCGGTTTCTTGCACGTTCATTGTCTGAGCGACTGGATGGTGCTGTAGGGTCCACAGACTGTGGTCAGTTTGCCGTATGTTGATTGGCTGGGTAATGGGGACATATTCCCGTGTCCACATGCTGTATGCTGAGTGACTTGGTGTTGCATGAGACGTGTGTTGACCTGTATCTTGACATGCCCTCGTAGCTGTCTGTAGGGACGGCTTCTGGTCTCTCTTTGTCGTAGTCAGCTCAGTACAGTTATACTCCCGGCTCCACATTCTATGTGATGAGTGTTGTCCCATCGCGCTAAGACTATTGCCTGGAGGCCGTGAGACCGTGAAAAACGGAGGACTGACAGACGTTACAAATCCCGGTAAAGGTCGCAACACCAGGGCCGGTTGCCCGGCAACAGTGTCTCTATCATACGGCACACGGTTCATGATGCAGGGCGGTACACAGTAAGTCCGGGTGTCAAGGTCACGGTATAGTGACGTCACCACGCGTCTCCACTCATTCTGTAAAGTTTGTCGGGTGACCACTGAGCTTGAGGTGGTGACTGGTGTAGTAGTTACTGGTGAGTCGGTGACTGGAGTGGTGGCTGCTGATGAGGTGGTGACTTTGGCGGTAATTGATGGTGAGGTGGTGACTGGAGTGGTGGCTGCTGGTGATGTGGTGACTTTGGTGGTAATTGCTGGTGAAATGGTGACAGGGGTGGTGCCGGTAATTGCTGGTGAGGTGGTGACGTGAGTTGTGGCTGCTCGTGAGGTGGTGATTGATACGATAGATGCTGGTGAGGTGGTGACTGTGGACTTGAGTGACGTGAAGCTGGTGACAGTGGCAGGGTGAGTGTTCCCTGGTCCAGGATCTGATGCTGGCTGTCTTTCCGACATTTTGTCACGAACTGTGTCCGGTCACGGCGTCACGATTTGGCTACTGGCTTTAAAAAAAAAAAAAAAAAAATGTGACAGATCCAGACACCATGATCACTTTGTGCTCTGTCTACAGAGTGAAAGAGTCACGTGATTAAGACAGAGTCCTTCTGGATTTGTGACTGTTGTACGTGCCGCGCAAGACACATGTGATCTCGTTGTCTACACTATAATGTTTATCTTTCTGGCGAAATGTTGTGTCGTGATTGTTGTAACGACTGAAAACTCTAGTTGTGGCCATGATACAGTCCTGGGTGAACATGAAGACAAAGAAATATGTCTACATCAGGAGACTGCCAGCTTCTTACAGACAAGATGAGTAACCCTGTACAGGTGTTTTTCTCAGTTTACCAGGAAAGTGAAAATCAAAGTGTTGATAAAACGTTGTTGGAGAAGAAATCTGAAGTCTTCTTTCCGCAAAAGGTCCGCACGCTGTAGACGCCGGCACTATGACTCCCAACTCGATCTCACCATTTTACAACAGTTTCAGAAGTAATCTCATGTTCATTTCATAGACTTGGATTCATTCCATCTCTCATGTCTATCAAACAGTTTTATCCGTGTCAGTTTGTGCGTCAGCAAGTCTCGCTGTCCGACTGAGAAACTTCCTCACAGTGGAATAATGCCTGAGACAACATGTACAATAGACATACACAATCATGTCCCGCTGGCTTGACTTGAGCTGAAGTGCTGTAATGATCGTAGCGCGAGTGTCTTTACTGACTGTGCCCAATGCACGGGTAATTCATACTGTCCCCACTGACCTACCCTCCTCCCTTCACTCCTATCTCTCATGACGGAGAAACAAGTTGAGAGGTGGGTTGACAGAGGGTGGGGTATCGATCTGTATTGAACGTTTTTGTCCGCCGGTTACAGGCTAAACATGACACACGCCTAGTGTCGTCATGCGAAATCCGCTCTAGAGCGACAAAAGCAACTGGATAATGTTTACCTTAGTGGTGTGCACGGAACGTAAAGCAAAGAACGATCCGCGTGTTCAATGAAGCAGAACTACCGCGGCCTTTGATATAGTCAATTTCTGTATTATAACTTAGTAGTGTGTTTTTGTCGCCGGATCACTGACTGAGTGACAAATGGGGAACGTGACAGCCGGTTCTGTCTGAAGTATGGCCAACCTTTACCGCACTATCAGGACCCAGAAGGGTGATTAACTTCAAATATCTCATAAACTATTGGACCTTTTTCACTGACATTTTAGGAGTTTTCCAAACCCCTTAAAGGCTACGCCATGCCAAAATTGTATAATTATTGATGAACAAGTAAACAAGTAAACAATCCCTTAATTTTAACTACACACAAATTACTATGTGGGTCCTCCAGGATCCATACTTTTCAAAGAGCGATTTCAATGTATATACCTATCCCGACGATGTGGATCCGCCACGACCCATACATTTTGTGAAGAGTAAAGGGCTAGAGCATCGTATCTGATTCACTGACTCCTTTGTTTGTTTGTTTGTGTTTTATGTCAAGAGTACTATCATGGTGAGAGAAAGTGCTCACAAGGCACACTATTTGGGACGGCCTGTAAATGAAGGCCAGTATGATTGACAGAGACCTCTCAACACCCACCCACCCTCTGACTTTACCATAGACGCGGTTCGGGTGCAGGGTACGCCTTTAAGACTTGCTGCTCCTATGGTTACCGAACACACTCTTGAAAACGATGTCCATTCATTTGAAAACGTCTTTGACTGCAAGGCTGTGCGTGCATATTATTACTAGTCCGACACAGCCCTTCACTGTCCTGTCTTTACAACGCCAGGTGGCCGATCTATGGACAGTATGCACAAACACGACAAAAGCCATTATGTACTGCCACACTGCGCCATAGTGCGCAAGGCCTCTCTCTGCTAGTTTGAACATTTCAGTCGTGAGAGTTATCGGCGATTAGCACAATAGACCCGTCAGTCTGGTCTGACATTTCAATGGTTTTCTCTGCTCGTTTTGTACAAAGCGGTGTCCCTATATTGCTTTGTGAAGTCAAGTGAAATGAGTCCAGTCTAACGTGTTTTTCCACGGCTGGTTGTAGAGGGTGGGTGGGTGGGTGGGTGTTTGGGTGTTTAACGTCCTTTTCCGCCACATACGGGTGATATCAAAGACGGGGCAACGATGAAAAAGCCGGGACAAATATTTGGCTCCAGCCGGGATACGAACTCACGACCCGAGCATTAGAAGTCCAACGCTCTACCATTCGGCCACCCCGGCTCCCCGGCTGGTTGTAGAGAAGAGCAAAGTGATCCATCGGCTAACACCAAATATCATTTCTTTATCTGCCTGGCCCAGACTGTAACCGCTACTACAGCTGTATAATATTTTCCTTTGGGTTGAACTGAATAGATTGATTGAATCTTTTCCCACATAAAACGTTTCTTTTTCCCGATGGCGTTGAAATGACTGTTGACTCCCTGCAAGGCTTGCGTCGTTACGCATTCAGTGATACTGTGATTCATCTCCGTCAGTTATCGACTCAGGTTTTCAGTACTTATGAAAAGAAACGGTGTGTCTTTCAGCGCGTTAACGACTTCTGTCGACAAAGACGGTACACGTCCAATGACAGAAAACCCAACTCAAGTTCTAGCTTGCCTAACATTACGCATAATACAGGACTGTAGTATGGTTGTGACGTCATCCACTCGGCTTGTCCGAAAACATGAAAGTTGAGAGAGTGTTTATGAATGTGGTGAAGGTTGGAAAGTGCACGTGAAAAACAGACATATTCTGATTTACACCACTCGCCAGTGCAAACTTTCAGTGAGTTAACTATGAGTGCTTTACGTCCGAAAATAGTAATGAAACAGAGAGCGAAAGTGTGAGTTACGGCTTTCCATATACCACTCAGTGGTTTACGAGTTCACAAAAACACACTCACACATATAGTTACAGAAACACCGCGAACATACTACAGGTAAAATGATAAGTATCCCCCCCCCCCCTCTTTCCACACACACACATACATACCCCTAAACAGGCAAAGCAAAAACAAAGGAACTGATCACACACACACACACACACACACACACACACACACACACACACACACACACCTAAAAAGGCAAAGCAGAAAAAGAGATATAAGCCAAAGTAGAAATGTAACCGGGTGCCAGGGGTCTGGTTCGTGCAGGCAGGGAGACCAAACACAGAGGTCGCTATGACACGAGTTTTATTGGTAGGAAAACAGTAACAAGCAGGATACAAGACAAACGCAGAGTCCAGTCACGCGCGGCAGGGCTGAGAGCGAGAGTGTCCAGCGAATCATCATTAGCTTGCTATGGCTTTTAGCCTTTAAGGACAAGTTGTTCCTGGCATGTGTCTTTGGCTGCTTGGCTGGACAAGTGGCTTTGGTGTCCAGCGAACCGTGGCTCGCGGCTCTTTATGCGCCCAGCGCGGCCCGCACAGAAAACAACGGCCGCTCGCAGCACAAAAGAGAAAAGATGCACCCGTAGCGGCGAAATCTGTGTTTGTTAGCACACAGAAAACTAGCCACAGCGGGCGTCTAACAATAGCTACAAACTTCGGACAAACGACATCTAAAAGAGCGTGAAAAATACTATAAAATGATATGCAATCTTAATGAAAAACAGAAAATATTCTACAGCCACTCAAAGAGCAGAAAAACCAGGACAACGCTTTTAAAATGGGGACAAAATGCTAACTTACACCATTTAAACTTTACGATATCGCTAACAAAAGAACATAATTAAAATGTACAAACTGTCATGAAACTTCTGCAGTTTACAGAATTATTCTAAGTGAAGGGACTGCGTAGATATTTGACACTAAACAGACACAAACAAACAAGACTAAATGACACACGCGCCATCGCGGATACAGAACACTGCGCGCGTGCGGCCAGTGGGCAGTACACAGGGCTGACCAGGGAACAAAGGCTGATGTACAGGGCTGGCCAGGGAACAAAGGCTGATGTACAGGGCTGGCCAGGGAACAAAGGCTGATGTACAGGGCTGGCCAGGGAACAAAGGCTGAAGTACAGGGTGGCCAGGGAACAAAGGCTGATGTACAGAGTGTGGCCAGCGAACAAAGGCTGATGTACAGGGCTGGCCAGGGAACAAAGGCTGATGTACAGGGCTGGCCAGGGAACAAAGGCTGATGTACAGGGCTGGCCAGGGAACAAAGGCTGATGTACAGGGTGGCCAGGGAACAAAGGCTGATGTACAGAGTGTGGCCAGGGAACAAAGGCTGATGTACAGGGCTGGCCAGGGAACAAAGGCTGATGTACAGGGCTGGCCAGGGAACAAAGGCTGATGTACAGGGCTGGCCAGGGAACAAAGGCTGATGTACAGGGCTGGCCAGGGAACAAAGGCTGATGTACAGGGCTGGCCAGGGAACAAAGGCTGATGTACAGGGCTGGCCAGGGAACAAAGGCTGATGTACAGGGCTGGCCAGGGAACAAAGGCTGATGTACAGGGCTAGCCAGGGAACAAAGGCTGATGTACAGGGCTGGCCAGGGAACAAAGGCTGATGTACAGGGCTGGCCAGGGAACAAAGGCTGATGTACAGGGTGGCCGGGGACGCGTAAGAACGGGTGGCGAGAGGGACGGCGAGACTAAGGGCCCTTGCACACTGGCGTCACGCGACATTGTCGCGCCACGCGTGCAGCAAATTTTGTCGCGCGTCTACGTATGCAACCCCTTGAAGCGCGAAGCGACAGGCGTAGCACGATTGAAAAAATTCTGTCGCGCGGCGATAGGAACTATTCTATTCGGCGCGCTTGACGCGCGCGTGTAGCGTGGTTTCAGCCAATCAGAAGAGCCAGCCAGCAAGGGCTGACTCGCCATCCTCTTCTCTTCCAAGATGGCGGAATTGCGCGAAGACGAAATGTTTCGCCTCATCGACCTGTATCGTGAACAGGAAAACCTCTACAATTTTCAGCTCGATTCATATCACAGTCGACGGGTATGACGTTTTGTTGTGTCACTCTCCGCTGACTCACACTACGGTAAATACGTAAATGGAGTAAATAAAACTAGACACAACTGAACCGCCGGCCGGGGTTGTCACTGATCTCTCATCATCCCAGTCTACGATATCATTCTACAGCAAAGCCGGGTTTGTTGTAGCTAAATTCTATCAAGTTATCGTGGCCTCGATCATCAGTCTCTATTCAGACTGCGAACAAGCAGCCTGAAGTTTATGATACGTTTCAGATCCCTAATATTTCGCATTCCATCGCACACTCAGAAGCACTGACTCGTGGCGAGATCTCCGAATAGAAGCACTGCACGCGGCGCGCGTTACTCCACGTGTGAGAGCTTCACTGTGCTTCCAGCACGCAAGGCGCTACACGCGTAAGGCCCAAAGGCCGCCATCACCATCAGGAAGGATAAAAACAATAACGATAAAGCTGACAGATGTACAGCTAAGTACATGTCAATATTGTCAAGCAACGTGCATGCTATAAATGAGGCTACATGTTGTACACTGACTCTCCAGGAAACACGCAGAATCTAACACACACACTTCTCGGGTAGTGCCTGCACAACATCACAACTGTGTATGTCAGTATTCTTTAGGCGCTGGACATTGTCCGTAACATTCACGTTCAGGTTATCCCGAGTACAAACTACACAGCAATGATACCACGCAACAAACTCATCACCGCTTTGGGTTTACGCCAGACAAGTTGTCGTAAATGTTGATCTTTCTTCCCTGATTGTTCTGTCGTTGTCAGCTGACGATGCTGGGGGAAAAGAGTTCCAGATTTACAATGTTTCCCTCATCAAGCTAGCGCTGGTCATTCCTATTGTTTTCCCACCATATGCAGCTAAATCCGTTGAGAGTCACTGTCAATGGCCTTGTTGCCGATTCTCGTTATAGCGCGTGAACATGCGTGAACGTGCGCGATTTTGGACCGAGACAAGGCTTGATAGACTCGGCATGTGGGCTACTCGAGTCACACACGATGCCGCACTACCACTGCGTTGCGATCGGCTGCCAAATGAATGGCTCGAGCAAATCAGATAAGCAGGAGAAATTCCCAGAGACGGTCTTACCTAATGGTGAGATCGTTCAGTTTGAGCCCTTTTCTTCGAAAGTTTCAAGAAATTTGTGGATAAAAGCGATTCGAAGGCAGAACGCCGACTCGTCTCGGTGGCCTAGCGTGTGCAGCCGCCATTTCGTCGGGAACAAGCGGACAAATTCTGTCCCGGTACCTACATTGTTTGAACACAATCGTTATGGAACCAAAAATCAAGAAAGAAAGACTTTCATTTCCAAGAAAAGTTCAGTTCGCACTGATAAACAGCCAAAGTGCTTGAATAAAAATTAGTGGCAAGCCACAAGTCACAGGTCGACTCAGTTGACCTTTACACCGCCTACCTCTCGGTTGAAGCGACTGCCGATCTGCTTTAAGGGCTAGAGTGATAAGCTGCGCTTTTGTGTAGCCACTTAAACGCACGCCCCTGTCTTTCAGATATTTTTTCAGTTCAGGAACTTTCATTGATTTAATTTTATCGCGAACATCTTCGCCGGTCGAAACGCTCACGTTGCTCGCCATCGCATGCGTAGCCCACCTCAGGTGGACCGTTCGCGTCTCCGGCGCTGGAGAGCACCCGACTCTTCGTAACCGGCAACAGCGGTATAGTCCTTACACCACGCCCACAATGGCGTCTCTAGTAGACATTCCGTTGTTTGTGTCCTCAGTGTAAACCATTTGTCAATGAATAATC
Source organism: Batillaria attramentaria (assembly GCA_018292915.2). Lineage (NCBI taxonomy): Eukaryota > Metazoa > Mollusca > Gastropoda > Batillariidae > Batillaria > Batillaria attramentaria. Next base: position 68,155 of record JACVVK020000496.1, on the reverse strand, counting down.
GCTAATTAATCTGAGTAAACACAAACGATGTATACACAAAACTACCTGTATACAAACAACTGCTTGGAGAAATGCAGTGAATGGAAATGGGAACACAAGTTAGTCATGACAGACAGAGTTGCGATTGATAATCAACACTTGATGAAGTCGACAGTCTGATAATCAACACTTGATGAAGTCGACAGTCTGATAATCAACACTTGATGAAGTCGAGAGTGTTGATGGCACCCACAGTTTTTCATACAACAATGGGATCGTACATGATGAACAAAGTCATTCAGACCAGTCTGTGTCTTACATAGTCACGTTGTCATCTTTACACACTTGTCACCCAGTCTCTCTCTCTCTCTCTCTCTCTCTCTCTCTCTCTCTCTCTCTCTCTCTCTCTCTCTCTCTGACACATGAGTTACAGGCATTGTCAATCGTTGTTAATCATCATTGGTGAATTAGTCCTGTAGTGTCGGCATCGTTACTGTCGCTGTCGTTGGTGGTTGTTGTTGTTGTTTTTGGTGGTGATGGTGGTGGTGATGGTGGTGGTGGTGGTGGTGGTGGTGGTTTGGTTTGTTGTATTTTTCACAGTCTGTGCTCCTCATCGCCGGTGTCGTCAGTGTTATTTATTTTCATCACGCGGGACATCAACTATCACCAGCTGGGTGCTGCAGCGGGAAATCACAAACACTCTGTCGTTCGCCTCCACAACATCGTCAGTGTCCCCGGCATCATCATCAACCTGCCTCCTGCCCGGCAACCAGACCACGACCCTCCGCTCTAGGCCGTATACACTTCCCGCTAATGCCACCGTCACTCTGTCACTGTCAGCCAGCACCACGTCACACACGTCTCTCTCCCACCTCGCCACATCGTCTGTCATCCGTCCAATAACTCCCACCGGGAGGCCGGCAGAGCGAAGGCCGCGCACCACACCACAGGCTTGTGACGTCACCTGACCTCTGACGTCTCTCGTCTCCTCACGAAGCTCTTCACTACACGTCAGCACGAGGACGTCACGGTACTGGAGACGCGGGGGACTGGTGGTTGTGCCGACACTGGTGGGGTTGATGTTGGCACCTGCCGTCAGACAACGACAACACATAAAACACGTGCTGATCACGTGATATCTACGTGCATAACTCGTATCAGCCTTACTTACTATGCACGGTCAGAAAACGGAATGTTGTGTGTCCACGTATGATGAACATGTACAGTGAGTAATGAAGATTTCTTTCTTTACTCACAGGAGAGGAAGGAGGAGGGGGGAGGGGGATGCTTGTTTACTTGGTTGGTTGTCTCCTCTGCTCTTTGTACAAGAAAACTTAATATAGGGAGTGAAGCTGTTTGATAATTTTATTACAAAACGTGTGAACTGATACAACGTTTGGATATACAGTATACGCCGGTTATAAGAAACTCGAGGGGGGTGAATTTTTTGGTTTCTTATATCCGAGTTTTCTTATATCTGAAAGTCGGATATAAGAAAGTATTTTGAAAAATATTTCTTATAACCGAGTTCAGTGAAAAAAACATTTCTTTTTTCTCAGTTCGTGTATGTTTTGCATTAAATTAAGAAATATCTGGTTTCCCTTAAAGACCTGCACAGAATATATATGTGTAGAGTTAATATACACCAGTGCGCTTGTGTCTTTCAATGTCAGATTTTTTTGTTTGAACATGAAAATACTGTTTTTGCTTCCCAACTGTAGCGCTGGCGGTCATGTGGTAAGAAAAAACAAAACAAAAAGAAAAAAAAAACAACCAAACCAACCAACCAACCAACCAAACAAACAAACAAAAAAGAACTAAGGGGAGAGAGAGAGAGAGAGAGAGAGAGAGAGAGAGAGAGAGAGAGAGAATTCCCTTGTATTTATAGGATATATTAAAAGTGCATTATGTATCAACTTTTGATCTATAAAACACTCGTCCCATTAGAGTATGATATGCGATGCTTTCCGTGTCTAATTTGGCTGAAAAAAGCTGCAAATTAGCTTTTTTTCTGTTGGGAGGGGGAAGGGGGACAACAGTTAGTCTAATACTGATAGTTTTATTCTCCTTAACGCGAGCCCTGTAGACAGAGACAGACATACAGAGAGAGAGAGAGAGAGAGAGAGAGCTCCCAATCAGGCAAAAAAACAAAATAATAATAAAAGCAACATATAACAATAGAACAACAAAAATGCATCTCTTATTTTTTTTTCTTGCCAACATTCAATTTTGCACGGAACACAATGGTAAAGAACCAATTCAAGAAAAGAAAATCATGCGCCATCATGTGCCTATCCTAAGTGACGTCAGACCTGACCTGTTTTCTTAGAATGAGTGAAATTTTCTTGGAAATGTACTTTCGGTTTCTTACAATGAGTGAAATTTTCTTGGAAATGTACTTTCGGTTTCTTATATCCGAGTTTTTGTATCAAGCGGGACAAGAAATTTGCTTTCCTAAAACCGAGTTTTCTTATAAGCGAGTTTCTTGTATCCGAGTTTTTGTAATACATAATAAAGAAGAGTTTGGCCGGGGGAAAAAAAATCGTTGGCAATAACCGAGTTTTCTTATATCCGAGTTGCTTATATCCGGCGTCCACTGTACATATTAATGCAAAGCTCTGTTCTTGGTACCTGAAAGGACAGCCACAACACACACATACCCGTCACACCCACATGGAGGTCCTCCGTCAACACTCGCGCCACCATCGCTCCACATCTCCAGCACTCCACGGGCCATCGTCCGCTGTGGTCCCCGCCTTCATGACGTAACCGGATGACCCGGGGCCCGTCACTGGGGGAAGGCGTGCCGCTGTCACTGTAGTTGTGGACGCTAAACCTGCTGACTCCCCTCGCCACTTCTCTAACAACAGCCGGACATGATCTTAGGGGCACCGTGAGCGGCTCGGCCTGTAGTTCTGTAGGGATGTCGGTGTTGTCCACACAAGCGGCCCAGAGAGAGAGGCGCGGTCCACAGGCTGCCAGCAGTTCTCTCACCAGTCTCTGTGTGGCCGGGCCGACGTTCCTGTTACAGAGAACGGGGAGGGAGTCACGACACTTGTATCGAACACTGTCGTTTACTTGTTGTCTGGAACTGTACATTATTGTTATGTACATCACGATCAGTAGACAGCACTTCCGGCGATATAAGACGTACGAGTAACAATCATTACGATTACAATCATTACAATCAACTTCGATTGTGAACCTTGTCTAGTGTTTATAGGAAACAGTCAAGTTGTCTGGTCAGTCGATCACTGAAAGGAGCCAATCATCGATACTCGCTTCATTTCACAGGGAAAACGAAAATCATGACGTCAGCCGTGATCACGTGTCATAACTGATGTAGATAGCATCACGTATGCGTACACGATATGGTGTTTTGACTCAACAGAAAAAACAGTGTGCCTCCAATCTTAGACATTGAAAGAGATTTGAAAACAAAGAGCTGATTACCAGGATAACATAACCACTGTTATAATACTTGGATGGAGTAAAGTGAGGGAGAGAACCAGGTTATGTGCGTCACCAAGGTGGATTCATAGTTGTCGTTCTTTACATGCCAACCCATTCAGGATTATCACTGGTTGGAGGGAGGGGGATGTTCGGGAGTTTAACGTCCTTTTCCACCGCGTATGGTTGATATCAAAGACGGAGCAAAAAGAAAAATGCCAGCACGAATACAGTCAAACACGCTTAAGCCGAACTCGCCCGGGGAATGGAAAATCGTTTCGCTTATCCGAGTTTCTGCATATCCGAGTTCGGATAAGCCAAACCTTTCCCGAGAAATCACCCTGCAGTTCGGCTTAACCGAGTTTTTTTCAGGACAAGTTGTAAAATCACTTGGAATGTTTGTAAAAAGTTTTTTTTTTTTTTTTTTTGTAAAGAGAATATCTTTGCTTCCCTTTGCAACTGAAACATCGAATTGATAATTTTGCGAAAGTTTGTAGACGTGTATGCTGCTTTTCTATGGGCAAATGTATACTATATGTATATGCAAATGTGTATAATGGCAACGGTCTGAGAGAGACACGGGTCGAGCGTATTGATTCCTGAGACTAGTAACACAGACAAAACTTTCTCAGTCTCTCTCTCTCTCTCTCTCTCTCTCTCTCTCTCTCTGTGTGTGTGTGTGTGTGTGTGTGTGTGTGTGTGTGTGTGTGTGTTTAAATGAATAAGATCAAAACAGTACCGGCCCCCGTAGTGTAGTGGTTAGCACTTCGGACTATGGACCGGTAGACCAGGGTTCGAATCCCAGCCGAGGCAAGCGGGATTTTTCCTACCTAGGTCGGCTCCTACCCAGAGCGGGTGTGCTATGGGCCCGATGGGGAGGCTGTTGCCACACAGCCGAGATTCACCCACTTCACGGGTGCGACTTTGGGGGTGCTTCCCTTAGTATGACACGTCTTATGATTTGGATGATTACACGGCCGGCACCGCAGGAGCTGGCAAAGAGCTGGGGCAGAAAAAAAAAGTGAAAAGTTATAAGTGCTTTCTTCAGTGGGGCATTCTTGTATTCATTTTCCTTTAGTCAAGGTCAAGGCCATTCAAGATCTTTTGCGGAGACTTTAACGTTAGCAAACAGCAGAGGCACCAAAGGATGATGGTAAGATGATGCTATGGAGGTCCATGTAGTTTGGGACTGCGGGACAGGGCCGCATTCCACGCTTCCTGTCATAAATATCCCGGCGTTTACCAGGCCCGGGAACTAAAAAAAAAACTATAAAACTAAATGGTGAAAACACACACACACACACACACACACACACACACACACACACACACACACACACACACACACACACACACACACACACACACAAATGTGGTCGCATTACTGTACGCACAAATCAATGTACGCTCCACTCCGTTCGTGCACTCCACCATACCCCCCCCCCCCCCCTCACACACACACACACACACACACACACACACACACACACACACACACACACACACACAAATTTGCGCGCTTCTATACGCACAAGCCAATGCACGCTCCATCCCCCCCCCCCCCCTTACACACACACACACACACACACACACACACACACACACTGGGAGACTGCATGTTACACACTCTCTCCCCTACACACGCCAAAAGAAACAATCGTGCACGCACAAATCTAAGCCCGAAATCACATCCTTTCGACTAGCCCATAAACCACGCCCATCGCAAATCTCCCAAGGTTACCTTTCGACCTGCCCCTCCCCTGTGCCCCTCCCTCGGTCATCCCATCTCTAACCCTGAACCCACCACCTAATTCACGCACGCAAACTTAGATCTACCACTCGTTCTGTCCAAACAATGGCGCCTGCAAAACGTGGCACGCGTCATCAGTTTCCCGAATACTGAAAAACAGGTGACGTGTTCGTTTCCGTAGGATAATTATAGCCGTGACGAAATATGTTCATAAGTTCGTATCTTCCCGACCTGTTTTTCAAGCAAAAATTAAAAAAAAAAAAAGTCTCTCCGACAGTGTTTAGAGTTCGGCTTATCTGTCAAAATCACGTTTGAGATATCCGTGTTTGAGTTAGCTATTTTTTGACAGAGTTTGGCTTATCCGAATTAGAAATAGTCTTACAAAGAGGGGGGTCTGGCGGGGAATTGGTTTTGGTTTCTGTTATCCGAGTTTTTTTGCTTAACTCTCACCAGTTCACAGTATTATGAGCTACAACGCGTGCGAATCAAGCATGATTCTCTGAAAGGGGACTGTATACTCATTTGTAAAGATAACATAGACATGTTATACACCAATTTGAAGGAAATTGAAGTCTGCTTTTAGATATGTAAAGGAAAAATGATTTTGAACATTGGTTTAGCAATACATTGACTTTATGTTGCAAGCATATGAGCAAAAAATAAAACAAAAATGTTGATTCCCGACAGAGGCTAAGAAGAAAAAAAAAATGTTTCATTTTTTTATGCCATGTCATTACTATTTTCATTTATCTCATTCATTTCAGCATATTATTGCAAAATATGAGGAGAATATCTTTAGAAATGTGTTTTGTAGCCGATGTGAACAATGTGAACCGTAAATTGAGAAAAATCGCACACAATTTGGACCGCACACAGCACACATACAAAACAATGAACTAACACCTTGGAAATAACTGAAATACTTATGATATAATATTCTCACCTCAACATTAGGTATTTACACACATTTGTCACATTACATGATGTTTCCATGACTAGTCTCTTCCACACCACATTGTCCGCCCTCCGCACAGCAACAGTCAATATGTGATTTTCCTTATCACTGTCTCCAGAGTCGAGTTGATAATCAGAAACAGCAGAAGAATCATCATCTGAATAAAATGGCTCACTGTCTGACTCGGATGAGCTCATTTTGATCATGAGAAATTTGGACAGATGTAAACACCACGTGCGCCGATTGAAAACAAGAAAAATGGCGGAAGCGTCCGTAACGCAGCAACCTCGAGCAATAAATTATGTCAGCAGTTTATGCATAAATTGTCGTATTTATGTGTCTAAGAACACCTACATGGCATTTTCAGAAGTTTTGTGCCGGTTTATGTCAGAAACATGAACAAATAATGAAGAACATTAGATTAAGGGGGGGGGGGGGGGGTGTAAAATCCATGACCCTGTCATCGTATTTCTACATACGATGCCTAAGGGCGTGAACTGGTGAGAGTTAAGCGTGTTTCATTTAGGCGAGTGCGTCTGTATTCGGCCCCAGCCGGGATTCGAACTCACGACCCGAGCATTTAAAGTCCATCGCTCTTGTCATGACGACACCACTATCACTCCAGTAATAAACTCTACATCATCGTCTTGTTGGTGAAGAAGACTTGATCCAAAATGATTCATGTTTTGTCATTTCCACGTACCGTGCCTGTCACGTTATGGGTAACACAAGTGTAGCGTGACATTTTACCTATATCTTGTCACCTGTCACACCTACACGTGCAGTACCGTAGTCACCTACCTGTTTATAAATTCGGCCTCGTCTATCAGCACGTGAAGCTGTTGTCCCCGTGTTGTCGGCACCAGAGACTGAAGTGTCTGAAGCGCCGCCTCCACATCTCCAGGCCGGTTGTACAGGTCATAGTGCAGGAAGTGCACGGCGGCGGCCGCTTGTTGTGTTGTGGGGTCTGCCTGCAGGGTCATCACCAGCTGCTGCTGTATCAGGCGTGACGCCGCAAGGCTGCAAGGATAGAGACAGAGTACAACCACAGGATGTCCCTGACGCGCCCCGACCAGCCCCTTCACGACCAGCACTACAGTCTTGCCGGTGCCCGGGGGGCCGGTCACACAGACGTATGCTGGTGATCTGGTCAGCAGGTCGAGTTGCCCGGGGGTGAGGACGAGAAGCGCAAGTCGCCGGCCGAGTTCTGACACGGCCTCCCCCAGTGTCCGCACCTCCACGCGCGGGGGGATGACGCAGTGAACACGGACTGTTGTTGCCGGGCCCACAAACCTGTCAACATAGAAAAAAAGGTAAACATTCGTTGTTGTTACTGTTGTTGTTGTTGTTGCTGTTGTGTGTCTTAAATCATCATTGTTTCAATTTTTAAAGTATGGTTTTTTCAGTTAAACAAACATGAAATATTTTGATAAAAGCTATGTATTATTATTATTATTATAAATGCTTATAAGGAAAAGAACTACACTGTACATGTATATAAAATATGATACGTAATACATGTACAAACAACAATAATAATAATATTAATAATAATAAATTTCGTGGTATGATGCGTTGTACACTGATATGCCATTCGCTGTATCGACAAAATATTGTTGTTGTTGTTGTTGTTGTTGTTGTTTTTAGTTTTTGAAATTGTTGTCATTGTTTAAATTCGTCACTGTTTGCTGAGGGAAAAATGAAATGTATTAAATGTTTACTCCTAGAAAAACTATATAAAAGAACATTATCATTTGTTTCGATGAAAAATAGTAGTAGTAGTAGTAGTAGTAATGATAATAATAATGAGATAATGGTTGTATGAAGCGCCGTGCACACTGATAGGCTTGTGGCCGTGTGGACAAAGTACAATACAATGTCTGTAACTGTACAATGAAAGTAATCTGTATTCAAACACGTATATACTTTGTACAGTCAACTAACTTCACGTTTCCTGCTTCAGCACAAACTAACTAACGCCTGGAATATTGTATGATAGGCTTCCTCACCTGCTGACGAGTGTTTCATACAGATCACGTGACATTGTGGGGTCCGTTCTACACGCCACGCGCTGTGTCCACCAACTGTCCAGTTTCCCGAGTACAGCGGCGTCCACGTGCCAGGGCGTGGTGCGGTCAGACATGACGTCACTACACACACACAGCTCCACGGCCGTTCTCACGTCTGGAGCACCCACACACCCACACACCCGCTGAAAAACGGAGCGTATTCATCGTCACGTGACAGTTTACACTCAAAAGCAAATGGTTGACTGGGTGATGAGGTCAACATGTGTAGAGTAAACATACAGGTCAAGGTGGCCTTTAAATAAAGTCTCAATTCGTTACAAAAACAAAAACAAAAAACTGGGATAGTTTGTTTGAGTGAATCCACTTTACCTGTGCATTCGACACGTGACAAGATTTAACATAACGGGACGCGTGTCTGCATAATAACTATTTGCTTTGCGGCGAAGGCTCTGGGTGTCTGGTCTATTTATAGAAACCTTCACGGACATGTTTATACATGAAAAGCACGGCACTTTGAGGGTGCATTAGGAGCGTGTTCGTCTGTACAAGGCCCAGTCTACGAAATGAAAAAAAAATGACGATAACAACAATAAAACTAGAGGAGCAAAGCCTCCTTGGCTCATTTGTGACATGGGTCAAGGTCATTCAAAAGTGTATGTTTGTAAAGCTCTTATCACTAGCTGTCCTGAAGTAAGGTGTCTCTTGTGTTCATAGTTCCTAGGAAAACGGCAACTGGCAATATAACAGTTTTCCCAGGACAGCTTCTATGACCTTGACCTTGGGTCAAGGTCACTCAAATAAGATCTGAAAATGAAGAGCTTATCATTGACTATCATTATGCCAAGTTTGACAGCTCTAGTTTTTTGTAGTTTCTGTACAAATGGTAATGTAAAATTTAACAACAGACAGCTGTAATGACCTTGACCTTGAGTTAAGGTCATTCAAATGACCGGCCCCCGTAGTGTAGTGGTTAGCACTTCGGACCATGGACCGGGAGACCCGGGTTCGAATCCCAGCCGAGACAAGCGGGATTTTTCCTACCTAGGTCGGCTCCTACCCAGAGTGGGTGTGCTATGGGCCCAGTGGGGAGGCTGTTGCCACACAGCCGAGCTTCACCCACTTCACGGGTGCGACTTTGGGGGTGCTTCCCTTGGTATGACACGTCTTATGATGTGGATGATTACACGGCCGGCACCGCAGGTGCCGTAGTTCCCGGGCCTGGTAAACGCCGGGATATTTATGACAGGAAGCGTGGAATGCGGCCCTGTCCCGCAGTCCCAAACTACATGGACCTCCATAGCATCATCTTACCATCATCCTTTGGTGCCTCTGCTGTTTGCTAACGTTAAAGTCTCCGCAAAAGATCTTGAATGGCCTTGACCTTGACTAAAGGAAATTGAATACAAGAATACCAGTACAGGTTTTGTATATGTCTATCATCATGCAAAGTTTGGTGCCTCTGGTACCCCTACATTCTGAGAAAATGGCAATGTAAAATTTCCAATGAGACAGTCATTCAAAATGGTATGTCTTGAAAGGCCTCACTGCTGTTTATCAGCAAGCCAGGTTTGGTGCTTCTGCTGTTTATTGTTTCTGAGAGAATGCCAATGTTAAGGTTTTGGAAGGTTTTCCGCAAAACAGCTTGCATGGCCTTGGCCTTGACCTTGACTCAAAGTCACTGAATACAGGTATATCAGTAAAGGTGTTGTCAATGTCTATCATCATGCAAAGTTTGATGTCTCTGGCTTTTCTAAATTCTGAGAAAATGCCAATGTAAAATTACCAAACAGACAGCTTTAGTGACCTTGACCTTTGGTCAAGGTCAATCATTATGGTATGTTTTGAAAGGTCTTATGGCTGTCTATCAGCGTGCCAACTTTGGTGCATCTGCTGTTCATTGTTTCTGAGAAAATGCCTGTTAAGGTTTACTGCGGACACACAGACAAACAGACAGACAGACAGACAGACAGACGCACACACACACACACACACACACACACAGATGACGGAGGGTTATTACATAGACTCACTTTGTTACACAAGTGAGCCAATAAGCACTTGGTATGTCGAAGCCTCCGCTGTGTACACAAAATAATCATGATAATTTGTGCAGACAAAGAGAGTTTCTGACCTGTGCCAGCTGACTGTCTCCATCCAACACGTGCTGTAGCTGCGTCCTGCTGATGTAGGGCAGGATCAGCGTTTTGCGGACACTCACTCCCGGCGCCACGTCAGTTGTCACGTGATTCACAACTTTCTCACACATGTCCAGCTGTTTCACGGCCTTGCTGACCTTGTCAGCCACAGCTTTGTCTGTTGGGTTGTTGCCACGGATACCCACTGACTTGATCTCCCCGAGAAGAACGCCGTATTTGCGGTGTATGACAAAGACGTCAGATTCGCCCACTCGGTGTGTGGCGGGAAGATCCCCGGGAAGCGGGAACTGAGCAGCGTGGGTAGCATCCAGCTTCTTCAGGTAGTCAGTGATGTCTAGTGACGACATCACAAACATGGCTTCCTGTCGCTGCTCTCCTAGCGTCTGTAGACAGTACAGCACGTGCTGTTGGGCGAAGTCGTCACGTGAGTCGGATTCTTCCACGTTGATTGGCTGAGCGACTGGATGCTTCTCTTGGGTCCACAGACTGTGCGTTGACGAGTGACTCGGAGTTGCTTGAGATGTGTGTTGGCTTGTCTGCTGGGCTGATCCTTGAGGTGTGTGTTGGCTTGTCTGCTGGGCTGATCCTTGAGGTGTGTGTCGGCTTGTCTGCTGGGTTGATCCTTGAGGTGTGTGTTGGCGTATCTGCTGGGCTGATCCTCGAGGTGTGTGATGGCGTGTCTTCTGGGTCGATCCTTGAGGTGTGTATTGGAGTGTCTGCTGGGCTGATCCTTGAGGTGTGTGTTGGCTTGTCTGCTGGGCTGATCCTCCAGGTGTGTGATGGCGTGTCTTCTGGGTCGATCCTTGAGGTGTGTGTAGGCATGTCTGCTTGGTTGATCCTTGAGGTGTGTGATGGCGTGTCTGCTGGGCTGATCCTTGAGGTGTGTGATGTCGTGTCTGCTGGGCTGATCCTTGAGGTGTGCGATGGCGTGTCTGCTGGGCTGATCCTTGAGGTGTGCGATGGCGTGTTTGCTGGGCTGATCCTTGAGGTGTGTGTTGGCTTGTCTGCTGGGCCGATCCTTGAGGTGTGTGTTGGCTTGTCTGCTGGGCTGATCCTTGAGGTGTGTGTTGGCGTGTCTGCTGGGCCGATCCTTTAGGTGTGTATTGGCTTGTCTGCTGGGCCGATCCTTGAGGTGTGTGATGGCGTGTCTGCTGGGCTGATCCTTGAGGTGTGTGTTGGCGTATCTGCTGGGCCGATCCTTGAGGTGTGTGTTGGCTTGTCTGCTGGGCTGATCCTTGAGGTGTGTATTGGCTTGTCTGCTGGGCCGATCCTTGAGGTGTGTATTGGCGTGTCTGCTGGGCCGATCCTTGAGGTGTGTGATGGCGTATCTGCTGGGCTGATCCTTGAGGTGTGTGTTGGCGTATCTGCTGGGCTGATCCTTGAGGTGTGTGATGGCGTGTCTTCTGGGTTGATCCTTGAGGTGTGTATTGGAGTGTCTGCTGGGCTGATCTTTGAGGTGTGTGTTGGCTTGTCTGCTGGGCTGATCCTTCAGGTGTGCGATGGCGTGTATTTTGAGCTGATCCTTGAGGTGTGTGTAGGCATGTCTGCTTGGTTGATCCTTGAGGTGTGTGATGGCGTGTCTGCTGGGCTGATCCTTGAGGTATGTGATGGCGTGTCTCCTGGGCTGATCCTTGAGGTGTGCGATGGCGTGTCTGCTGGGCTGATCCTTGAGGTGTGCGATAGCGTGTCTGCTGGGCTGATCCTTGAGGTGTGTGATGGTGTGTCTGCTGCGCTGATCCTTGAGGTATGTGATGGCGTGTCTCCTGGGCTGATCCTTGAGGTGTGTGATGGCGTGTCTGCTGGGCTGATCCTTGTGGTGTGTGTTGGATTGCAGAATCTGGCTGCTTTTGGTGTAAAGCTTGCTGCGGCGGAGTTGGTTGTTGTGAACTCGTTGTTGTGGGAGATGCTTGTATTCCCGTCGCATTAGTACCGTTAGCTGGAGGTGAGACAAACGGAGGACTGCCTGACGTCACAAGTCCCGGTAAAGGTTGCAACACCAAGGCCGGTTGCCCGGCAACAGTGTCTCTATCATACGGCACACGGTTCATGATGCAGGGCGGTACACAGTAAGTCCGGGTGTCAAGGTCACGGTACAGTGACGTCACCACGCGTCTCCACTCATTCTCCAAAGTCTGTCCCGTGGCCACTGAGCTTGAGGTGGTGACTGGGGTACTGGCTGCTGTCGAGGTGGTGACTGGGGAAAGTAGTGCCGTTGAGCCGGTGACCGTGGCTGGGCGAGTGTGTCCAGTTTCCACATCTGATGCTGGCGGTGTTTCCGACATGTTTATCCCGGTCAAGACGTCACGAGTTGTCCACTGGCATTAGGCCCGATGCACACGAGCGTCAGCGTCAGCACCATGAAGCAAGCAGCAAAGGCTGTCTCGCATCATACGCCTCGCGTGAGCGCACGGTGTGCGCCGTTTGAGTGCACACTTGGTTTCGGCGTCATTCGCCTGCATGGCTTGTTGCGCTGACCCACACTGCAAGCGCTGACCCACACTGCTTTCTGATTGGCTGAAACCAAGTCTGCAGCGCGGCGTCGGCAGCAGAAAAAGGACATGTTCTATTCGCGGCGTCATATGATTCCGCCGCCTGGCACCATTGATGCCGTTGCCTGACGCCAGGCGCTGATGTCATGCACACGTGGCAGCGCCTTAAAACTGCCGCCGGGAGTGAGATCCGCCGCGCGGCATGATGACGCTGACGCTCGTGTGCATCGGGCCTTACATTACAGTACATTTGGCGGATGCAGACAATGTAAGCACTTTGTGCACTGTCTGTGGTGAAGGTTTACAGACTGAGTGAGAGTCACGTGGTTAAGTCAGACTCCTGCTGGATTTGTGGATGCTCTATACATATTGTCGGTACCACTCACGACCAATGACTGGCTGACACGTGTTCTTCTTGTCTTGGCTATAGAAATGCAGTGTTTGCTGGCCCCATATTGTGGTTTGATCTCCCGGGTAAACATGAAGACAAAGAGACATCAGGAAACTGTTATTTGTGCATATACAGGTAAACATGGAGACAGGCATCAGAAAACTGTTATTTGTGTATAGACAGGTAAACACGAAGACAAAGAGACATCAGGGGTCTGCTATTTGTGTATAGACAGGTAAACACGAACACAAAGCGACATCAGGAAACTGTTATTTGTGTACAGACGGGTAAACACGAAGAAAAGAGACATCAGCAAACTGTTATTTGTGTATAGACAGGTAAACACGAAGACAAAGAGACATCAGGAAACTGTTATTTGTGTATAGACAGGTAAACACGAACACAAAGCGACATCAGGAAACTGTTATTTGTGTATAGACAGGTAAACACGATGACAAAGAGACACCAGGAAACTGTTATTTGTGTATAGACAGGTAAACACGAACACAAAGCGACATCAGGAAACTGTTATTTGTGTATAGACAGGTAAACACGAAGACAAAGAGACATCAGGAAACTGTTATTTGTGTATAGACAGGTAAACACGAAGACAAAGAGACATCAGGAAACTGTTATTTGTGTATAGACAGGTAAACACGAAGACAAAGAGACATCAGGGGACTGTTATTTGTGTATAGACAGGTAAACACGAAGACAAAGAGACACCAGGGGACTGTTTTTTGTGTATAGACAGGTAAACACGAACACAAAGAGACACCAGGAAACTGTTATTTGTGTAAAGACAGGTAAACCGTTACACCATCCGTTCATCGAACGGTCATAACTGAGGTTCTATCTGCAACAGGAAATATTTAAAAGGGAAACATAAACACAAGCTAGAGCGAGGTTTGGAACACACACACACACACACACACACACACACACACACACACACACACACACACACACACACACACTTGGAGGGGGGGGGGGACATATAGGCAGTATACGTTAGCTACATACACGTCTTTCAGTTTCCGTACATGTCAGGACAAATGGTAATGTACCGACAGTACAAGTATACTGAGCTGCTTTTCTGGGACGAACAGTTATAGAAGGAAACATTCATTTTATCATTTGTTTCCAGTCATCATTGGGAAAACCACACACACACACACACACACACACACACACACACACACACACGCACGCACGCACGCACGCACGCACTTATTCACATAGCCTAACAAACTTCACAACAGAGACACAGTCTAGTAACTCAAGTTGTATGTCTCGGGGGAAAATGACAGTTGTACTTATCTTATAAAAAATGAACACTGTTGACAATCGTTTTACCCGTCGTCGCCAAAACACTGATAAGAGACGCTCGATCTGTTGTAAAGCAGCTACTCTGTAACTGGGTCATCAAGTATTTGTTTGGGGCCGGCCCCTCTCTCTCTCTCTCTCTCTCTCTCTCTCTCTCTCTCACACACACACACACACACACACACACACACACACACACACACACACACACACACCCTGACTGAATGCAGAAAGAGACATTAATAACGGTATTGTTTTGTTCTTTTTTTTACATCAGTAGAAAAATACTGTTACTGACATACTCATAGGAAGTAACTGACGTGTACATCTGAAAGGAACAATATCGAGTCAGTGCAGCTGATTAGATCACAAGTAGAATAACCTGTCGTATTAGTCATATAATACATACAATTGTGTCAGTACTACTATAGCTAGCAATAGCCAATGACATTTCTCTTTACCTTTCACGGACATCAGACATCACCAGGCGGAAGCTGAGTGACCAACACGTCTCCCTCTAACCTCCATCTGTATAGGACCAATGTCCATGACAATATGGCGTGCTTGTTGCAAGAAGGAAGTCAAATATATCGGCACACATTCGTCTGACTAGACCCGTGAATTTCAAGTTGTTGACATACCGACCGATACGTCACTAGCTCGACGGGTCAGCCTGAGATGGCAGCTTGTGCAAACCATGCACAGTAAAAACACTGCAAATAAAATTGATCCGAGTTCAGTGGCACGGTAAGTGTGTTTAGAAGCTCGGGTGTCTGCAGCTGTGTGTGTGTGTGTGTGTGTGTGTGTGTGTGTGTGTGTGTGTGTGTGTGTGTGTAAGAAGACTTATATATAAACCGTGACTGTTTTCCAGTTTCAAATGGATTGTGCAGTCCTACTTGTGATAAAGCCGTTTTCTTAGACAAACTACATGTAGCATACAAGACGGCGCTTCACTACAGTTACAAACAACTGAAACCACATCAGTTAGTGTTACCTCATTTCAACATCCCATATTGTTTGTATTTCTTTTCTTTTCACGTTTGACTACAGTAAACACACATATAGTTATAGATACGCCGCGAACATACTAAAAAGATAAGTATTTGAATATATATACAGAGTAAACACACATATAGTTACAGAAACACCGCGAACATACTACTAGTAAAAAGATAAGTATCTCTCCCCCTCCCCCCCCCCCCCCCCCCCCCATTTCCACACACACACATACACACCCTTAAACAGGCAAAGCAAAGAAAAAAAGAAATTGATCACACACACACACACACACACACACACACACACACACACACACACACACACACACACACACACACCTCTAAAAAGACAAAACAGAAAAAGAGATTTAAGCCAAAGGAGAAAAAAATCCAAAGGCCGCCATCACCATCAGGAAGGATAAAAACAATAACGATAAAGCTGACAGATGTACAGCTAAGTACATTTCAATATTGTCAAGCAACGTGCATGGTATAAATGAGGCTACATGTTGTACACTGACTCTCCAGGAAACACGCAGAATCTAACACACACACTTCTCCGGTAGTGCCTGCACAACATCACAACTGTGTATGTCAGTATTCTTTAGGCGCTGGACATTGTCCGTAACATTCACGTTCAGGTTATCCCGAGTACAAACTACACAGCAATGATACCACGCAACAAACTCATCACTGCTTTGGGTTTACGGCAGACAAGTTGTAAGAGTTGATCTTTCATGACCAACAAATGAAAGTCTTTCAAGCGTAAGAAGGCCCAAGACAGCTCGGGGAATTCAAGCACTGAGTGCACGACCGAGACAGAAGAAAACCGTGACACAGCGACCCCAAGTAAGACTGTGGACACCAAAAAGAAGCCTGCTAAGAAACCGAACACATGGAGTGATGGCGAAAGCAGTGGAGGCTTGGTGTCTAGTAGGAAACATTTCCCGACAGTGTCAGCGCATAGGACTGAAGGTATGGCGGACAGCGGCCCGACAGAAGGCACATGGAGTAGCGGATCAACGACCCGTGAAATGTCCAACGAGGACCTAATGAGACAATTGACTGTGGTCATTGAGAAAATTGACAGCATGAAAAGGGAAGTGGACGAAGTAAAGGGTGCGATCTTCAAACTTCGCGGCGAGAACGAGGTGCTGAAACAAGAACTGTCAGGGTGTAGGAGGGAGATCAACGAACTGAGTGACAAATGCAAGGAGGCGAAACATGAAGCAGCGGTGGCACGGAAAAGGGTGGGTGGGTGGGTGTTTGGGGGTTTAACGTCCTTTTCAACCACATAGGGTGATATCAAAGACGGGGCAACGATGAAAAAGCCAGCACAAATACTTGGCCCCAGCCGGGATCGAACGCACAGAAAAGAAGCGAAGCGTTGGAACAATACACAAAAAGAAATAACATCAGAATCTTTGGCGTGAGGGAAGAGGAGCGTGAAACAGGAGCGTCATGCGAGGGCAAGGTGCTAGGTAACCCCAGTCACGTGGCTAATCGATCGAGGTCGTACCTCTAGCCACAGTTCCTAACTCAGGATTTTGAGCGAAGTGTGATGCGTGTTGGCGAAGTGATTGAAATTGTGATGGTTACGTGCTTTGACCCCATAATATTGGGGGCAAACTGCATTTCGAGGCTGGCGAGTGGCGCTATTTAAGCCTAGATAGGCTAGGAAAATTGCTGAACAAGGTAGAACAAATTTAATCCTAACTTTTTATTCGTTGATTCAAAGGACCCTGTAAAACGGCAGTATTTGATGCTTGTGCACTTATCAGGTCACTGCAGGTGACATGTATCGCGGAAAACATTTACGAACATTGAACAATTTAGTCAGGAAACGCTTCTTTGGTGTTGTGAAGTTCCCTTGTCACCGCATGTCCAGGTACGTATTTCTTTCCGAATTCCTCTGTTTGGAGACGTGGTGTATTTTACTTCTACCAAAGACATTACATTACCAAGATGTTCCACTCACGACGTTTTTGCCGCACTCTCTGGGGCACAGAGTCTTTCAGTGGAAAGTACCTCTGTGCACGGTGGGGAAATGGGCCTAAATTGTCTCGGTGTTCTCAAACACAAGGTCGCGCTGGTCATCCTTGACCAGCTTTGAACCCAGAGGGATCCTCAATGGCGCAAGTGATGGCAGGCTGTCTTCAGAGTGAAAGTAGGCGTGTTTCTGAATCAGAGACATACATAACATGTCTCTGTCTGAATGGACAGATCTATATTACATTCAGTCCTAGAGCACGGGTGTGTATGTTTTTGTAATCGTCCCTTCTTCCACCACAAGGCAGGTACCTGATCGTCTGCACCGTGCAATAATACTTGCCTGTAGAGTGCAACACCCTTGCCTGTCAGAGTGCAACCCCCTTGCCGTTTACTCACATCCTGTTGGATCAGTGTACCACGTAAACAGTGCCATCAAAGCGCAACAATAATTGTCCGCTGGCAAAGATTTTGCCCAAACGAAAAGTGGTCGGATATTTAAGACTTCGTTTCAAATCGAATCATATGACACACAAGTCTCTGCTTTTCTAAAAAAATTCGCCATTTTTGAAAATGGCGCTGGCTGTAATCAGTCACATTTTCACGCCCCGCCGAAAAGGGACCGTCACTAGATCCTGTTTGATTTCGTCGTGCGGAATAGGGTTGAATCCCCAGGAAACACGTTAGGTGCTATTCGGCACTTCATCCTGTGATGGTTGATCATCATAGTCCAACAGACAGACAGATATTATATAGTATGGATTGATAGATCGTCAACCAAGACGCTCTCTCTCTCTCTCTCTCTCTCTCTCTCTCTCTGTGTGTGTGTGTGTGTGTGTGTGTGTGTGTGTGTGTTTAGATGATCCTGTTAGTGCTTAGTGGCTCTGTGACTGAGACCCACGCTGTTTGCATGGGTCATCGTGGCGGGGCCACTAGGCATTAATGGGCCATATATCAACATTAACGGGCGTATATATTGTACTTCAGGTGCAGTCGATGGGTAGAAAACTGCAGACGGCTGGATCTTCGTACATGAAATACAGCGCCTTTGATGGGTACTTGAGTCAAGGTTGAAAATAATGTTGTCATAAAAGCAGAGGTTTTCTGCTGTTTTGAAACGGTTCAGTCAGAGATTTCATGACTTCATTGGGTACTTGAGAGAAGGTTGAAAATAATGTTGCCATAAAAGCAGATGAGGTTTTCTGCTGTTTTGACACTTGACATGGTTCTGTCGGAGATTTCATGACATCATTAAAGTAGGTTGTATCCACTCTTGTTTCAGTTTTACTGTTTTATGTATCCCTCACCTTCTTTGTCTTTCTGTCACTCTCCCCATGTCAGTGTTCGTACTGCACGTAATGTTTGTGAATCCCTGTGTGTGAATTTGGGCACATGTTCAAGTATACTCATGTAGACAGGGAATATCAAAACAAAAACAAAGAATACCTGCATTATTCGTCAGATGTGGGACACACTTGGTAAAATAATTTTATGACCTGTCATACAGGGTAAGACGGAAACAACCTTGATACAAAACCAAAATTTCACCGCCACATCAGTGATCACAACAGCACAAAACGGTGTTGATCAGTCACAGATCAGTAACATCCAAGAGACAAAAGACAATGATAGAGAAAGCACATGAACTAAAACCTGAAAATGCACCCCCACCCCACCCCCAGAACCCTAGTGAACAAATTTACACCGATTATATCGGCTGTAATTGCGTCACAGTGAGCGACAACACACGTACGGCGCTATTGCAAAGACATATTATTACCCGCGGTATCCCTGACAGACCGAAGGGACGCAACCCACTTGGCGGACGTCACTCGTTATATAGTGAGTGGCGCATCTTGGTAATGTAATGTCTTTGCTTCTACTATGTCGCCATCTTCGTGCAATCGCAGAGAAGACACGGGATACAACAGAATACAACTCCAATACTTTATGAACAGAATATGCACGGAGAACAAATTCATGAAAGAATAAGAACCCAGAACGCTGCGCAGGGCTGCTTACGTACTGAACAGGTCAGATCTAGAACATTCCTTACTGGAAGGTTGGATATCTTTCCAAGGTGACGTAATCTACTGACGTTACTGCACCAGCATGTTCTGGGATGGTCTAGAAATTATTTTGCGTCAAAATGCAGTATTTTTTCGCGATCTCTACAACTTGATATGTGGAAAGCGGGAATTTCAGTGGGTTTCGTTTTTGCCACTGACTCAAACTCAGAAGCATAATGTGTGTGTGTGGGGGGGGGGGGGAGGTACGTGCGTGCGTGCGTGCGTGCGTGCGTGCGTGCGTGCGTGCGCAAGCGCGCGTCTAAGTCGAGAGAGAGAGAGAGAGAGAGAGGGTTTCTTCTCCGATACCAGTAAGCAATCGTCTGTCAGTCAGGTCTGCGGGAAGTAACTCTGTCAAAGGGGAACGACTTTATTACAAGAATTCTTCGCATACGCCTCGCATACGCCAAAAAGTTTGTGACGTCAACCAGCTAGGTGAGCTCACACGACCTCATGTGTTTGGGTTTTTGCAAGTGCATAGAGGCACGATAAGGGTTTTCAGTACTTTCTTTATGTCAGCATGCTTGATGTCAGAGAGCTTGCGTTCCGGCGTGTGCGCGCGGGCTGCATACATGACACAACGACTACGACTGTGACTACAGCAGGTCATTGAATGGAAACAACATATTGGGCTGGTGGCCATCTTGTTATTACTCTTGGTGTAGCTCGGATGGCGCACAGCCGACCGTAGCAACCTGACCCACTTTGAAATTTTGTGTGTGTGTGTGGTTTATGTCACGTGACAAGGTCAAAAGTCAAACGAATGGCCGAGGCTTGTGTCAGCTGTAATGTTGTGTTTACGTCACGTGACAAGGTCAAAAGTCAAACGAATGGCCGAGGCCTGTGCCAGCTGTAGCTAACGCTTGTGATCATACAGTCTGCGTGGGTTTTATGTGAACAAGTACTGCAAGCGAGTACTGTAGGTGTATGTTTACTTCAGCTGTGAACTGTCTATGAAGTTGTTAGTAGCCGCAGTATCGGAGTTTATTCACGGAGTACCATTATGAAGTGAAACTGAACATGTGGGGGCGTGGCCGGAGGTGGCCTTGACCTGTTCGGCGAGCAAGGTCTGTTTTCGGTTTTGTTATTGTTGTTGTTGTTGTTGTTTTTGACGTAGGTGTGTCACACACAATGAATATACTTCTTTCTTTGTTATTGCTGTTTGTATGTCATTGTTTCATTTCTCAATGTTTCGTCAACAGTTTCTTGTATGGTACTTTACATCATACAGCTGGCCAGAAAATATGTATGTACCACAGTCTGTGCTTTTACCATTATAACACTTAGTCCAGGGACTGATGTTTGGGTTATTTATATCACATAAATATGATGACATCTAAGCCGTTTAAAATACTTAGCTTTAACGCGAATGGACTTGGTAATTATCAGATCAGAAAAGGAAGGACGTCTTTGAATGTTTGAGAAAACAAAATGCACAAATTATTTTCCTACAAGAAACGCATTTGAAAACAGAGTGTGAAAACATTACCAGGTCAATGTGGGGTTTTGAAGTCATACTTAATGGTATTGACACCAACAGTAAGGGGGTCGGGATACTCATCAATAATACTTTTGACTATAAGTTACACAGTGTTGTACGAGGTGGTAATGGAAGTTACATCATTATTGATATTGAATTATTAGACAAGATGATGACTCTTGTGAATGTGTATGGCCCTAGTGGCACGGTTTCTCGACTGTTTTTCGAAAATATCATGCATGAATTGGACAATTTTGACAATGACTTTGTAATCAAGGGTGGAGACTGGAGTGTTATACTTGATGTTAATAATGATGTATTCAGATACAAAGGCGTAAACCGTCCAAGAGCAAGGAAAATATTACTCGAAAACATGTCATCACATGAGCTTATTGGTGTATGGAGGGAGTTTAACCCAAGAAAAAAAAAACAATATACATGGAGGAGATTTAACTCCACTCAACAAGGAAAATCAGATTACTTTTTAATATCAGTACAGCTAATTACTGATGTGCAGAATGCCACCATTCTACCAGGTTATCGATCTGATCACTATATAATTGCACTTGAACTCAAAACAAGCAAAAACAACAAGGAACAGAACATACTGGAAATTTAACAGCGCCCTGTTGAAAGACAAGCACTTTGTTGGGGAAATAAAAAAGGTGATAACAGAACTCAAGAAGCAGTATAGTGCACTTGTTTATTGCAGAAACTCAATTGATAAGATTAAAAATGAGGATCTACAGCTACAAATTCATGACCAATTATTCTTTTAAATATTATTCGAAATAAAAGGTAAATGTATAGCTTATGCCGCTCACAGAAAGAAACAGGATAGACTGAGGGAAGACAAACTTTTGAAGGAAATATGCGGGTGGGTGTTTGGGAGTTTAACGTCCTTTTCCACCACGTATGGGTGATATCAAAGACGGGGCAACGAGAAAAAGGCCAGGACAAATATGTGGCCCCAGCCGGGATTCGAACTCACGACCCGAGCATTGGGAGTCCAACGCTCTACCATTCGGCTATCCCGGCTCCCCTTGAACGAAATATGCGAAATGGAGTCACATATCACTGACAGCAATGTAGAAACACTGGAAAGGAAACGACAAGCGTTAGAAACACTTAGAAAAAAACAGAATAGATGGGGTAATTATACGTTCTAGAGCCAAGTGGCTAGAGGAGAGAGAAAAGAATTCAAGATATTTCTGTGGCCTGGAAAAAAGAAATTATGTAGTGAAATCTATGAATCTTTTGGAAACTGAGGATGGAGAAGTCCTTAATGACCATGATTTGATTAGAGAAGAAGCCGAACATATTTACGAGGAATTATACGCCTCTAAGGAGGCGGGGGTGGGTGGGTGTTTGGGGGTTTAACGTCCTTTTCCACCACATAGGGTGATATCAAAGACGGGGCAACGATGAAAAAGCCAGCACAAATTATTTGGCCCCAGCCGGGATCGAACTCACGACCCGAGCACTAAGGAGGCAGACTTAGTTAATATTGACTTGTCATCTGTAGTAACAGGCCCTCGTCTGTCTCAAGAAGAGAGTGACTCTATTGAAGGGACTATTAGTTATGACGAAGCACTTAAAGCACTGAAAAAGATGAAAAATAATAAAAGCCCAGGGTCGGATGGATTCACCACAGAACTTTTAAATTCTTTTGGGTTGATATTGGTGTGTTCCTCGTTCGATCTTTTAATTGTGGTTTTCAGAATGGTCAACTCTCTGTACCACAGCGACAGGGAATCATCACCTGTATCCCTAAGGAAGGAAAGTCCAAGAAATTTATAAAGAATTGGAGACCCATCACACTTCTAAACACTGCATACAAAATAGCATCTTCATGTATAGCAGAACGCCTTAAAACAGTTCTTCCAAAAATTATTCACGAGGACCAGAAGGGATTTTTACCTGGACGTTTTATTGGTGAAAACATCAGAATGATGTATGACATATTAGTATACACGGATACACACAACATTCCTGGTCAATTGCTGCTGATAGACTTTCAGAAAGCGCACGATAGTGTAGCCTGGTCATTCGTTGAGAAATGCTTGAACTTTTTTAAATTTTGGTCCAACACTGAAACATTGGATAAAAACTTTTTATAACAATGTGATTTCTTGTCTCGCAGTAAATGGTGGCTATTCTGGTTGGTTTAAAGTATTCAGGGGTTTGAGGCAGGGGGACCCCTGCTCATCATATCTATACCTCGTATGCGCTGAAATTTTGTCTTTGTTATTAAGAAAAATAAAGAAATTGGTGGTATTAAAATTGCAGATGATACTAAAGTACTGCTTTCACAGTTTGCCGATGACACCACCCTGTATTTAGATGGAAGTAAGAAGTCGTTTGAACAAAGTATACATACTCTGAAATACTTTTCATCCTTCTCTGGTTTGTGTATTATGAATAATGAAAAAAACAAGTAGTTTGGATAGGCTCACTTAGAAAAGGTGGTGGAATTAGATATATGCCTGTCACAGATTTTGTATGGAACCCAGCTCCTTGGCGTTTTTTTCTCCACAAACACTAATGACATTGTTAATCTAAATTATCAAGGTAAATTAGAGGAGATTAAGCGCCTACTACTAGTTTGGGCAAGGAGACATCTGACCCCCTATGGGAAAATTACTGTTATTAAAACGTTAGCATTATCAAAACTGGTCCCACTATTCACAAATCGCCCAGATCCACCTGTACATTTTCTTCATGACTTGAATCAGTGTTTCTATGATTTTTCTATGGAACAAGAAACGAGCGAAACTGAAAAAACCTGTTGTTTGTTCACGTTATGATGAAGGTGGACTGAGAATGATGGATGTGTACTCCTTTATTGCGTCTATGAAAATTAGCTGGCTAAGGAGAATTTTGCTTAAAGATTCATTTATGAGAAGAATGCTCTTTGTTCAGTGTCCAGAACTGCAAAGTCTGCCCATATCCGGAGGGGGGTTCGCAAACATTATAATGAAAAGATGTAAAAACAGTTTTTGGCGTGATGTGATGCGGCATTACAAAAAACTATGTAAGCAATGTAAACCAGAAAACAGTAGTGAGTTTCTGTCTGAATGTATACATTATAATCTGAATATACTAAGAGATAGTAAGACAATACATGTATCAGAATGGATTGACAATGGTATTGTAAAAATAGGGGACTTGGTGGACAGCAATGGTGTATTTATTAGTTATACAGAATTACCAATTTCCTAACAAGTTTCCTGATGTTTCATCCAACTTTCTTGTATATAGTGGAATTTTGCAAGCCATTAGATACTATAAGCAGAAGATGTTCTTTGATATTGAGGATAACTACAAAACTGTGTATAGTAAAGTGTGGTCGATTTTGTTACATGGTGATACAAAGAGGATTTACTCAGTGCTTGTGAAAACAAGCTCCTACCTGCATCAGTAGATGGGAGCAACATTGTACATATCAACTTAACTGGACATCAATCTTTAAGAAGATAACTACATGTACTAGTGATACACACCTGAGATGGTTTCAGTTTAGATTAGTTCATCGTCTACTACCCACACAGAGATTTCTTTTTCTGAGGAAGTTGTGTGATTCTTTTTGTTGTACCTTCTGCGATGTGGAGGAGGATACTATTGTGCATCTTTTCTGGGACTGCCCTATTGTGCAAAATTTCTGGACTAGTATTTTAACATGGTTGTATACCACATGTTCCCACTATACAAAATTTACCTTCTCACAATCTCTAATTCTCTTTGGCTGGAAACAGAACTGCAAAACTGACAAAGTCATGGATCTCATGATATTATTAGGAAAGTTCCATATATATATATATATATATATATATATATGTGTGTAAATTACAGAAAACACTACCAAACATTAATATGTTTAAGAATGTTATCAAGTACAGGCACAATGTTGAAAAATACAGACACATTATAACTATCTCACTAGACAAATTCACAAGCCAGTGGACATTATATAAAGTTTTACTTGAATGATATCTAGAGATGGTTAAGCACTCAACTTTATATTATGCTATGTATAATTTTTACAGTAACCGGTTCACGTATATATATGTGTATGTGCACCAGTGTGTGTGTGTGTGTGTGTGTGTGTGTGTGTGTGTGTGTGTGTGTGTGTGTGTGTGTGTGAAAATAGACATGCGGACTAAGCGATATGTACAAGTGCTGTGGCTGATAGAATACAACCAGGTAATGCATGCAACGCACATAGTCGACGTAATTCATGTAGAATAGGTAAAATATGCAATACACGCAATGTATGAAGTGTACGTAGTATATATATGTCTACAACTCAGGTCATTGTATGTAATGTAGTGTCCATATGTAATGTATGTATTGTATGTAATGTTACCCGTCATGTCATATACCAAAAAGATGAAGAAAAAAAAAGAGTTGATCTTTCTTCCCTGATTGTTCTGTCGTTGTCAGCTGACGATGCGGGGGGAAAACAGTTCCAGAGTTACAATGTTTCCCTCATCAAGCTAGCGCTGGTCATTCCTATTGTTTTCCCACCATATGCAGCTAAATCCGTTGTGCGTCACTGTCAATAGTCCTTACACCACGCCCACAATGGTGTCTCTAGTAGACATTCAGTTGTTTGTGTCCTCAGTGTAAACCATTTGTCAATGAATAATCGCTAATTCATCTGAGTAAACACAAACGATGTATACACAAAACTACCTGTATACAAACAACTGCTTGGAGAAATGCAGTGAATGGAAATGGGAACACAAGTTAGTCATGATAAACAGAGTTGCGATTGATAATCAACACTTGATGAAGTCGACAGTCTGATAATCAACACTTGATGAAGTCGAGAGTCTGATAATCAACACTTGATGAAGTCGACAGTCTGATAATCAACACTTGATGAAGTCGACAGTCTGATAATCAACACTTGATGAAGTCGAGAGTCTGATAATCAACAATTGATGAAGACGAGAGTGTGATAATCAACACTTGATGAAGTCGAGAGTGTTGATGGCACCCACAGTTTTCCATACAACAAAGGGGTCCTACATGATGAACAAAGTCATTCAGACCAGTCTGTGTCTTACATAGTCACGTTGTCATCTTTACACACTTGTCACCCTCTCTCTCTCTCTCTCTCTCTCTCTCTCTCTCTCAGAGATACGAGTCTCTTTTAAAATACCGTAGATTCAAAGTAAATACTGGTCGTTTACATGTTAGGTGCATGTTAGTGGAATGCACACGCCTGTCGCTTTGAGGCTTTGTACACAAACTGTGCAAGACTGTACAGCTTGTCAGTATTACTAGTCATATATAATATACACTATGCAATATTGTTGTAAACAACAATTTGAATGGGCCTGAGGCTTCTCAAATAAACTCTTCTCTCTCTCTCTCTCTCTCTCTCTGTGACACATGAGTTACAGGCTTTGTCAATCGATGATGATCATCATTGGTAAATTAGTCCTGTAGTGTCGGCATCGTTACTGTCGCTGTTGGTAGGTGTGGTGGTGGTGGTGGTTATTATTGACGTTTTTGGTGGTGGTGGTGATGATGGTGGTGGTGGTGGTGGTGGTTTGGTTTGCTGTATTTTTCACAGTCTGTGTTCCACATCGCCGACGTCATCAGTGTTATTTACTTTCATCACGCGGGACATCAACTATCACCAGCTGGGTGCTGCAGCGGGAAATCAAAAGCAGTCTGTCGTGCGCCTCCACAGTATCGTCAGTACGCTTGGCAACATCATCAACCTGCCTCCTGCCCGGTAACCAGACCACGACAGGACGCTCTAGGCCTTGTACACTTCCCGATACTGCCACCGTCACTCTGTCACTGTCAGCCAGCGCCACGTCACACACGTCTCTCTCCCACCTCGCCACATCGTCACTCTTCCGTCCAATAACTCCCACCGGGAGGCCGGCAGAGCGAAGGCCGCGCACCACACCACTGGCTTGTGACGTCACCTGACCTCTGACGTCTCTCGTCTCCTCACGAAGCTCTTTACTACGGGTCAGCACGAGGACGTCACGGTACTGGAGACGCGGGGGACTGGTGGTTGTAGCGACACTGGTGGGGTTGATGTTGCCACCTGCCGTCAGACAACGACAACACATAAAACACGTGCTGATCACGTGATATCTACGCGCGTGACTCGTATCAACCTTACTCACTATACACGGTCAGAAAACGGAATGATGTTGTGTGTACACGTATGATGAACATGTACAGTAAGTAATGAAGATTTCTTTCTTTACTCACAGGAGAGGAGGGGGGGGGGGGGGTGCTTCTTTACTTGTTTGGTTGTCTCCTCGGCTCCTTGGGCGAGAAAGGGACCGAAGGCTTAAACTTGATATGGGGATGAAGCTGTTTGATAATTTAATTTTAAAAAATGTGTGAACTGATACAACGTTTGGATATACATATTAATAAAAAGCTCTGTTGTTGGTACGTGAAAGGACACCTACAACACACACACATACCCGACACACCCACATGGAGGTCCTCCGTCAACACTCGCGCCACCATCGCTCCACATCTCCAGCACTCCACGGGCCATCGTCCGGTGTGGTCCCCGCCTTCATGACGTAACGGAATGACCCGGGGCCCGTCACTGGGGGAAGGCGTGCCGCTGTCACTGTAGTTGTGGATGACTGGCAACGTGCTGACTCCCCTCGCCACTTCTCTAACAACAGCCGGACATGATCTTAGGGGCACCGTGAGCGGCTCGGCCTGTAGTTCTGTAGGGATGTCGATGTTCTCCATACTAGCGGCCCAGAGAGAGAGGCGCGGTCCACAGGCTGCCAGCAGTTCTCTCACCAGTGTGGCCGGGCCGACGTTACTGTTACAGAGAACGGGGAGAAAGTGTGCGGGTACAATACTATCGTCGGTGCCCAGCGGATAGGGGGGTTGTGGCGAATCTACCCTGTGGACGACAATAGTCGAGAAAAACTGTTGATCTCGGGTGTCACAGTACGTGGCATCAAAGTGTCAGTGAGGGCCATCAACCCATACATACTGTATAGCGACGTGGCCAGCCGTGGTCAAGGTGAGCAGAATAAAGACTTTCCAACTACCAAATTAATTGTCGGTAACATTCCACTGTCATTCTCTAATGACGAGATCAAAGACGCTATCACTTCACTTGGCTGTGACATGCGATCAAACGTCATGCTAGAGAAGGATCGTGACGCGACAGGAAAACTTACGAGGTGGCTGACCGGACGGCGGTTCGTCTATATAGTCGTCCCGGAGACACCGCTTCCAAAAACAACAGCTATCGGGCAGTTCAAGGCCACCTTGTGGCACTTTGAACAAAAGGGAGCCAGCCGACCAACACAGGTGCCAGTTTCGCCAGAGGCACCAGTATCGCCAGAGGCACCAGTATCGTCAGAGGCACCAGTTTCGTCAGCACCAACTGCATCATCAACTGCATCTTCCTCCGCTACGACCACTGCTACCCTGTCGGCTACTCTATCGGCATCAGCTACCTCCATGCTCCCCCCTCCTCAGTTCATGGATCAAGTCCCGCTGTCGCAGCGGACACCTGGCAGCCACAGCCCTTCCCGAAGCCGATCCTGGCAGCGGAAACAGAGGTCTGGTCCCTTGGAGCCTGGTCAGCAGACTCTCCTCTTCCGACGGACTAGATCTGCGTCATCCAAGCGAGACCGATCTCCACAAGACAACGCCTCGTCACAAACAGAGAAACAGGTAGACAAACAGGCCAAACTTACTGAGACAGAGACAGACATAGCACAACACACCACGGTTGACACAGACACACCTAGTGCACAGTACAGTTTGGGCACACTTCCCACGTGACTCTAGTGTGTGTGCTGCTTCATTGTCATTGCTGGCTGCGGACAGGTAACGCCCCACGGACTGTGAGAAAGGAGTGCGATCCAAATAAACACTATCCTGGTTATCATGGATAGCTTATCTATATGTTCCATTAATGTACATGGAATACGCAACAAAATGAAACGCAAAACTTTGTTCGATACTTTAAAAAAGAAACATTACGACATAGTGTGTTTACAAGAGTCCTACATTACTGATAGTGATGCTGATCAGTGGGAGAAAGAGTGGGGAGGACGATTGTTTTTCTCATCAGTCTCGTCTCGTAGTATGGGACAGGTGATCCTGCTGAAGAAGGGATTTCCTTTTGAAGTTACTTGTCTTCGTAAAACCGCCAGAATTATCACGGTATCGATTAAACTTGACACAGGTAATGTGACTGTGACTAATGTATATGCTCCAAATGATTCGAAAGATAAACAAGCTTTTTTTGTTAAATTGTCTGATATCATAGTTTCACATTCTGATACGGACGAAAAAGTTGTCTGTGGGGATTTCAATTGTGTACTTGATAATGATCTTGATATTGTCAGTGGTCAACCCCATAATGCTAAAGAGGTTGAATATTTTCAAACTGTAGTGTCTACATGTAACCTTAATGATGTTTTCCGCCTCTTCTATCCAGAGGAAAAGGTATTTTCTTGGTGCAGAAAAAATCCCTTCATTGCACGACGGCTGGATTATATATTTTGTACAGACACATTACTGAATTCTGTTACTGATTGTCATATTCTGTCTACTCCTATATCTGACCATCGAATGGTTGAAATACGATACAAGATCACCCATGTTAAAAGAGGCCCAGGATACTGGAAATTTAACTCTAATTTACTTTACAACAAAAACTTTGTAGATCAGGTCAACTCATTGATAGACAGCTTTATACTTGAAAAGTCTCATGTTGAACCACAAACAAAGTGGGATCTACTAAAGACAGAAATAAGAGAATTTTGCATCCTTTATTCCACTGAATTAAAACGTAATCAAATCAACCACTATTCGTCCCTTGAAAAAGAGCTTAACAATTTGGATAACCAACTGTCTCGTGACCCAAATAACCAGAGGCTTTTAACTCAGAGAAATCACGTGAAACTAGAGCTGGAAATACATGCGCTTCGTGAGGCAAGAAGTGCACAAATACGCTCTAGGGCAAAATTTATCACCGAAGGTGAGAAAAACACACGTTATTTTCTTAGCCTCGAGAAGGCTCGTGCGAACGCTAAAATAATGGATAGAGTGGTTGCGCAAGATGGTTCAGTATTGACTAACCAAAATGAAATATTAACAGAACAAGCGAAGTTTTATAAAGATATCTACAGTAAAAAAGCCTCTTTCAACGAAGATCGCGCAGCGGAGTTTCTACACAACATTCAAGTTCCAGTAATATCAGACGATCAGAAAAAGACTTTAGATACAGATATATCTGATGGAGATATTACAAAAGCACTAAGTACGATGAAAAATGATTCTGCTCCCGGACCAGACGGGATCACAACGTCTTTCTTGAAATTTTTCTGGCCTAAAATTCGTGGCATTGTTCTCGATTCGTTTAATGCCGCCTACGGGAAGGGCGAACTGTCTTATACACAAAAACAAGCAATCATCACATTAATACACAAAGGGAAAGACTTGCCCCGAAATGACTTAAGTAACTGGCGACCAATATCTCTAACAAACACCGACTACAAAATCTTGGCCAAGTGTTTGGCATTACGCCTGTCTAGTGTTTTAACAGATATTATCCATGAAGATCAAGCGGGATTTGTGAAAGGCAGGAAAGCTACCACGGTAATTCGTCTGATTGATGACACAATTGAACATATGAACAACTCAAATAAGCCAGGAATATTACTAGCGTTGGATTATCAGCGTGCGTACGATTCAATATCTAAAGAATTTGTCATTTGGGCCTTTAAGCGGTTTGGCTTTGGGCAAAAATTCACTCAGTGGATACAAGTATTAATGGCTAACACAGTAAGTAGTATTAACTACATTGGATGGATATCTGAAGAATTTCCGGTAGAATGTGGAATTAGGCAAGGGTGTCCCTTTTCGTCACTGGCCTTTATAACTGCTCTAGAGTTACTAGCGATTAAAATTCGAAGTGACTCTGATATTAAAGGTATCAAATTACCAACAGCGCATGGCGCAGTTTCAGTTGCCACGCTGTTAAAGCTTGCAATGTTTGCAGATGATATAAGTCTGTTTTTACAGGATGGGAATGATCTACAAAACGTGCTTAATACTGTAAATGAGTTTTCCAAATTTTCAAACTTAGTGTTAAATAAAAACAAAACTGAAGCCATGTGGCTAGGCGCAAAAAAGAACAGCACTGAACAGTCTCATGGAATCAGATGGAAATCAACTATCAAGATACTTGGTATATATTTCAGTAACCAAAAGCCGGCGTCCTGCTTAGAAGAAAACTGGACAAAGCGCCTACAGAAAATTCAAGAAATAATTGCCCAGTGGACTCGTAGAAACCTTAGTATTAGCGGTAAATTGTGCATAATTAAGTCGTTCCTGATATCTCAATTTGTCTATGTAATGCAGTCACTTACCATACCAAAGGAAATACTTGATAAACTCAATACAATACTATTCCGGTTTTTATGGAAGAAAAAATACACGAACACACGAGCATTCGAAAAAGTTAAGCGGTCAGTAGTATGCAGCTCCATTGAAAATGGTGGTCTAAACATGATTAATGCTCATGACATGCAAATATCGTTTAACTTAAGTTGGGCTTTACACCTCCAGCAATCGGAAAATAAAAAATGGAAGGTAATCCCCATGTACAGTCTCTCACGGCTAGGAGCTAACCTCTTATGCTTTGCCTCCGATGCCGACTCTAAACTATTTAATGGGCTTAGCCACGTAAAGTCATACTTCTGGAAACATGTTTTGAGTCAATGGTTGGATCATAAACATGATATTGTTGGTAAAGCTAGTATACCACTGCACGATCAAATGATTTGGAACAATCCTCGTATTGTATTTAAAGGTAAAGTTCTATTTTTCAAAGATTGGATTGATGCGCACGTCTACTATGTTCATGATGTAATGGATGCTGACAGTTTCATTTCTTTTGATGAGGTTTGCACGAAAGTGGGGCACAAGGCCACCAGGCTGTTTGAATATAACGCTTTGTGCAGCGCACTCAAAGCTCGTGCAGTCAATGATGTGACCCAAACAAACGTCGGACACACGCGGATCACTGCTGTTTGTAAACCCCTTTCGCCTAGGGACATACGCCTACGTATGGCTCAATTGAAAACAGTTAACCCTTGTTCTGTTCAGTTTTGGCAGCATAAATACGGTATCTCTTTGAACAATACACATTGGTCGCTCGGTGCCCAGTGCACGAAAGAAGAAAGATTGAAATTGCTTCAATGGAAGATTTTACACAATATTTACCCCACCAACATCTTGTTAAGTAAAATGGGATTAAGACAGTCGAACAAATGCATGTATTGTGATGAAACTGATTTCATTGAACATTTTTTCTGGAAATGCAAGAAAGTTAGGCCCCTGTGGGAAATTTTTTTAAAATTCATATATAGAAAAACTGAGCAGAACATTGTCTTGTCTGAATCGAATGTGTTGTTTGGGTACCAGCCGGAGAAGATTAGAAATAGAGATGTGCAAATTATAAACCACTTAATACTCATAGCCAAAATGGTAATAAGCAAGTTTAAATATGGTAATACTGTAAACATTTGTGCCTTGTTTGAATATGAGGTTGAACTTAGAAAAATTTGATTGGTACTTGTGAAATTGCCAACACGTACTGTTTCAAAATGAGCTGTCATTTAAATACATGTACATGCAAACTTACACCCACAAAAACAAACGCACACATACATGAACAGACACCATAATTTTAAATACTGGAAAAAGATTGTACATCCTTTAATGAACTGTCCATTACAAAAAACACAGTCAACACAATTTTGTACGATGCATATCGGTGATTAAAAAAAAAGAAAAAAAAAGATAATGAAGGTAGATGTGTAATTAGATATGTCCTTCAGTTTTTCTCTGTGTTTGATATGCGTTGATGAAGGGTTAAAGTGCTGTCCTCATATGAGGACGCTAGGCACTAGAGGGTACAGATTTTCATAGTCACTGAGCAAACTGTTTTGATTTATTTGTTCGCAGATACATATATATATATATATATATATATATATATATATATATATATATATATATATATATATATATCACATTGTGTTTGTGAATGTGCAGCGAGCTTAAAAGAAATAACACTGTAAGAAATAAAACATTTCAGACAGTTAAAAAAAAAAAAAAAAAAAAAAGGGGAGGGAGTCATGACACTTGTATCGAACACTGTCGTTTACTTTTTGTCAGGGACTGTATATTATTGTTATACATGTACATCACGATCAGTCGACAGCACTTCCGGCGACATAAGACATACAAGTAACAATCAATACGAGAGGGGAGATAAATAATGGTTTACAACTTCGATTGTGAACCTTGTCAAGTGTTTATAGGAAACAGTCAAGTTGTCTGGTCAGTCGATCACTGAAAGGAGCCAATCATCGATACTCGCTTCATTTCACAGGGAAAACGAAAATCATGACGTCAGACGTGATCACGTGTCACAACTGATGTAGATAGCATCACGTATGCGTAAACGATATGGTGTTTTGACTCAACAGAAAGAAAAAAAAAATTGTGCCTCCAATCTTAGACATTGAAAGAGATTTGAAAACATAAAGAGCTGATTACCAGGATAACATAACCACTGTTATAATACTTGGATGGAGTAAAGTGAGGGAGAAACCAGGTTATGTGCGGCACCACTCTCTGGGGCACAGAGTCTTTCAGTGGAAAGTACCTCTGTGCACGGTGGGGAAATGGCGCTCACTGCGCTACCGTGACGGGCCTAAATTGTCTCGGTGCTCTCAAACACAAGGTCGCGCACTATGTCATCCTTGACCAGCTTTGAACCCAGAGGGATCCTCAATGGCGCAAGTGATGGCAGGCTGTCTTCAGAGTGAAAGTAGGCGTGTTTCTGAATCAGAGACATACATAACATGTCTCTGTCTGAATGGACAGATCTATTATTACATTCAGTCCTAGAGCACGGGTGTGTATGCTTTTGTAATCGTCTCTTATTCTACCACAAGGCAGGTACGTGATCGTCTGCACCGTGCAATAATACTTGCCTGTAGAGTGCAACACCCTTGCCTATCAGAGTGCAACCCCCTTGCCGTTTACTCACATCCTGTTGGATCAGTGTACCATGTAAACAGTGCCATCAAAGCGCAACAATAATTGTCCGCTGGCAAAGATTTTGCCCAAACGAAAAGTGGTCGGATATTCAAGACTTCGTTTCAAATCGAATCATATGACACACAAGTCTCTGCTTTTCTAAAAAAAAAATCGCCATTTTTGAAAATGGCGCTGGGTGTAAGCAGTCACATTTTCACGCCCCGCCGAAAAGGGACTGCACTCTGGAGTCTAGTGCGGCACCAAGGTCAAACCACAGTTGTCGTTCTTTACGTGCCAACCCATTCAGGATTATCACTGGTTGGAGGGATGGGGGATGTTCTGGAGGTTAACATCCTTTTCCACCGCGTATGGGTGATAGCAAAGGCGGGACAACGAGAAAAATGCCAGCACAAATATTCGGCCCCAGCCGGGATTCGAACCCACGACCCGAGCATTTAAAGTCCAACGCTCTACATTTCGGCTACCCCGGCTCCCTGCAACGATTATCACAGGTGTAAAGAGTAGGTTAAATTAGCAATAACATTTCTCCGGAGACACAAATA
Source organism: Batillaria attramentaria (assembly GCA_018292915.2). Classification (NCBI taxonomy): domain Eukaryota; kingdom Metazoa; phylum Mollusca; class Gastropoda; family Batillariidae; genus Batillaria; species Batillaria attramentaria. Next base: position 33,450 of record JACVVK020000496.1, on the reverse strand, counting down.
AACAGTTTTTTGTTGAGAAACCAGCACGTGCTGCAGGAACAGGCTGTTGTCATGACGACACCACTATCACTCCATTAATAAACTCTACATCATCGTCTTGTTGGTGAAGAAGACTTGATCAAAAATGATTCATGTTTTGTCATTTCCACGTACCGTCCCTGTCACGTTATGGGTAACACAAGTGTAGCGTGACATTTTACCTATATCTTGTCACCTGTCACATCTACACGTGCAGTACTGTAGTCACCTACCTGTTTTTAAAGTCGACCTCGTCTATCAGCACGTGAAGCTGTTGTCCCCGTGTTATCGGCACCAGTGACTGAATTGTCTGAAGCGCCGCCTCCACATCCTCAGGCCGGTTCAACAGGTCATACTGCAGGAAGTGCACGGCGGCGGCCGCTTGTTGTGTTGTGGGGTCTGCCTGCAGGGTCATCACCAGCTGCTGATGTATCAGGCGTGACGCCGCAAGGCTGTAAGGATAGAGACTGAGTACAACCACAGGATGTCCCTGACGCGCCCCGACCAGCCCCTTCACGACCAGCACTACAGTCTTGCCGGTGCCCGGGGGGCCGGTCAGACAGACGTGTGCTGGTGATCTGGTGAGCAGGTCGAGTTGCCCGGGGGTGAGGACGAGAAGTGCAAGTCGCCGGCCGAGTTCTGACACGGCCTCCCCCAGTGTCCGCACCTCCACGCGCGGGGGGATGACGCAGTGAACACGGACTGTTGTTGCCGGGCCCACAAACCTGTCAACATAGAAAAAAAGGTAAACAAGCGTTGTTGTTACTACTGTTGTTGTTGTTGTTGTTGCTGCTGTTGTTGTTTTTCTTAAATTGTCATTGTTTCAATTTTTAAAGTATGTTTTTTTTTTTCAGTTAAACAAACATGAAATATTTTGATAAATGTTTATAAGGAGAAGAACTACACTGTACATGTATATGACATATTATGATACATAGTACAAACAACACCAACAATAATAATAATAATAAATAATTTCGTGGTATGATGCTTTGTACACTGATATGTCACTCACTGTATCGACAAAATCGTTGTATGAAGCGCTGCACACTGACAGGCTTGTGGCCGTGTGGACAAAGTACAATACAATGTCTGTAACTGTACAATGAAAGTAATCTGTATTCAAACACGTATATACTTTTGTACAGTCAACTAATTTCACGTTTCCTGCTTCAGCACAAACTAACGCCTGGAATATTGTATGATAGGCTTCCTCACCTGCTGACGAGTGTTTCATACAGATCACGTGACATTGTGGGGTCCGTTCTACACGCCACGCGCTGTGTCCACCAACTGTCCAGTTTCCCGAGTACAGCGGCGTCCACGTGCCAGGGCGTGGTGCGGTCAGACATGACGTCACTACACACACACAGCGCCACGGCCGTCCTCACGTCTGGAGCACCCACACACCCACACACCCGCTGAAAAACGGATCGTATTCATCGTCACGTGACAGTTCACACTCAAATGGTTGACTGGGTGATGAGGTCAACATGTGTAGAGTAAACATACAGGTCAAGGTGGCCTTTAAATAAAGTCTCAATTCGTGAAAAATGGGATATTTTTGTATGAGTGAATGAATACACTTAACCCTTGCATTTGACACTTGACAAGATTTGCTTTGCGGCGAAGGCTCTGCCGGGTGTCTGGTCTATTACAGAAAGTTTCACGGAATGTTTATACACGAAAAGCACGGCACTTTGAAAGGAAGCCGTGTTTCTGTAATACAGTGTATTAGGAGCGTGCTCGTCTGAACGGTGTACAAGTTACGGAGTCTACGAAATGGAAAAAAAAAAAAAAAAAAATAGTCACTTGGTATGTGTCAGCCTCCGATATGTACAATAAAGTACATGTATGATGATAAATTGTGCAGACAAAGAGAGTTTCTGACCTGTGCCAGCTGACTGTCTCCATCCAACACGTGCTGTAGCTGCGTCCTGCTGATGTAGGGCAGGATCAGCGTTTTGCGGACACTCACTGCCTTCGCCACGTCACTCATCACGTGATTCACAACCCTCTCACACTTGTCCAGCTGTTTCACGGCCTTGCTGACCTTGTCAGCCACAGCTTTGTCTGTTGGGTTGTTGTCATGGATACCCACTGACTTGATCTCCCCGAGCAGGACGCCGTATTTGCGGTGTATGACAATGACGTCAAAGTCGCCCTCTCGCTGTGTGGCGGGAAGATCCCCGGGTAGCGGGAACTGAGCAGCGTGGGTAGCATCCAATTTGTTCAGGTAGTCAGTGAAGTTTAGTGACGACATCACAAACATGGCTTCCTGTCGCTGCTCTCCTAGTGTCTGTAGACAGTACAGCACGTGCTGTTGGGCGAAGTCGTCACGTGAGTCGGTTTCCTGCACGTTGATTGGCTGAGCGGCTGGATGCTGCTCTCGGGTCCACAGACTGTGGTCAGTTTGCGGTATGTTGATTGGCTGGGTAATGGGGACTGTGACCCTCCACCATGGAATGAGTCGTCTTATAAAATGAACAAATAGCAGAAGAAGACTCATTGAGCGGAGGAGGGTCACACGTGTCCACATGCTGTATGCTGAGTGACTTGGTGTTGCATGAGACGTGTGTTGAACTGTTTCTCGACGTGTCTTCCTAGCTGTCTGTAGGGACGGCTTCTGGTCTCTCTTTGTCGTAGTCAGCTCAGTACAGTTATACTCCCGGCTCCACATTCTATGTGATGAGTGTTGTCCCATTGGCATTGCGCTGGGACTATTGCCTGGAGGTGAGACCGTGAAAATCGGACGACTGACTGACGTCACAAATCCCGGTAAAGGTCGCAACACCAGGGCCGGTTGCCCGGCAACAGTGTCTCTATCATACGGCACACGGTTCATGATGCAGGGCGGTACACAGTAAGTGCGGGTGTCAAGGTCACGGTATAGTGACGTCACCACGCGTCTCCACTCATTCTCCAAAGTCTGTTGTGTAGTCGCTGTGCTTGAAGTGGTAGAAGGTGTAGTAGTTACTGGTGAGGTGGTGACTGGGGTGGTGGCTGCTGGTGAGGTGGTGACCGTGGTGGTGGCTGCTGGTGAGGCGGTGACTGGAGTGGTGGTTTCTAGTGAGGTGGTGAGTGGGGTGATGGCTGCTGGTGAGGCGGTGAATGGGGTGGTGGGTGCCGGTGAGGTGGTGACGGGGGTGGTGGCTGCTGGTGAGGTGGTGGCTTTGGTGGTGGCTGCTGATGAGGTAGTGACTTGAGTTGTGGCTGCTGGTGAAGTGGTGACTGGAGTGGTGGGTGCCGGTGAGGTGGTGACTGGGGTGGTGGCTGCTGGTGAGGTGGTGACTGGAGTGGTGACTGCTGGTGAGGCGGTGATTGGGGTAGTGGCTACTGGCGAGGTGGTGACTGGGGTGGTGGCTGCCGGTGAAGTGGTAACTGGGGTGGTGGCTGCCGGTGAGGTGGTAACTGGGGTGGTGGCTGCCGGTGAGGTGGTGGCTGCCGGTGAGGTGGTGACTGTGGTGGTGGCTGCTGGCGAGGTGGTGACTGGCGTGGTGGCTGCTGATGAGGTGGTAACTGGGGTGGTGGCTGCCGGTGAGGTGGTGACTGGGGTTGTGGCTGCTGGTGAGGCGGTGACTGGAGTGGTGACTGCTGGTGAGGTGGTGACTGGCGTGGTGGCAACTGGCAAGGTGGTGACTGGCATGGTGGCTGCTGGTGAGGTGGTGACTGGGGTGGTGGCTGCCGGTGAGGTGGTAACTGGGGTGGTGGCTGCCGGTGAGGTGGTGACTGGGGTAGTGGCTACTGGCGAGGTGGTGACTGGGGTGGTGGCTGCTGGTGAGGTGGTGGCTGGGGTGGTGGCTGCCGGTAAGGTGGTGACTGGGGTGGTGGCTGCTGGCGAGGTGGTGACTAGGGTGGTGGCTGCTGGTGAGGTGGTGACTGGGGTGGTGGCTGCCGGTGAGGTGGTGACTGGGGTAGTGGCTGCTGGTGAGGTGGTGACTGGCGTGGTGACTGCTGGTGAGGTGGTGACTGGGGAAAGTAGTGCCGCTGAGCCGGTGACCGTGGCTGGGCGAGTGTGTCCAGTTTCCACATCTGATGCTGGCGGTGTTTCCGACATGTTTATCCCGGTCAAGACGTCACGAGTTGTCCACTGGCATTACATTACAGTACATTTGGCGGATCCAGACAATGTAAGCACTTTGTGCACTGTCTGTGGTGAAGGTTTACAGACTGAGTGAGAGTCACGTGGTTAAGTCAGATTCCTGCTGGATTTGTGGATGCTCTATACATATTGTCGGTACCACGCATGACCTATATTTGGCTGACACGTGTTCTTCTTGTCTTGGTTATAGAAATGCAGTGTTTGCTGGCGCCATATTGTGGTTTGATCTCCCGGGTAAACATGAAGACAAAGAGACATCAGGAAACTGTTATTTGTGCATATACAGGTAAACATGGAGACAGGCATCAGAAAACTGTAATTTGTGTACAGACAGGTAAACACGAAGACAAAGAGACATCAGGGGCTGTTATTTGTGTATAGACAAGTAAACATAGAGACAAAGAGACAGCAGGAAACTGTTATGTGTATATAGACAGGTAAACACGAAGACAAAGAGACATCAGGAAACTGTTATTTGTGTATAGACAGGTAAACACGAAGACAAAGAGACATCAGGAAACTGTTATTTGTGTATAGACAGGTAAACACGAAAACAAAGAGACATCAGTGGACTGTTATTTGTGTATAGACAGGTAAACCGTTACACCACCCGTACATCGAACGGTCATAACTGAGGTTGTATCTTCAACAGGAAATATTTAAAAGGGAAACATAAACACAAGCTAGAGCGAGGTTTGGAACACACACACACACACACACACACACACTGGCACACACACACACTGGCACACACACACCGGCACACACACACGTGCACGCACGCACGCACTTATTCCCATAGCTTAACAAACTTCACACAGAGACACAGTCCAGTAACTCAAGGTGTATGTCTCGGGGGAGTAAGACACTTGTACCTATCTTATAAAAACTGAACACTGCTGACAATCGTTTTACCCGTCGTCGCCAAACGCTGATAAGAGACGCTCGATCTGTTGTAAAGCAACTGCTCTGTAAATGGGTCATCAAGTGTTTGTTTGGGGCCGGCCTCTCTCTCTCTCTCTCACACACACACACACGCACACACACACACACACACACACACACACACACACACACACACACACACACACACCCTGACTGTATGTAGGAAGTGACATTGATACCGATATTGTTTTGTTCCTTTTTGAACTAGTAGAGAAATACTGTTACTGACATACTCTGAGAATAACTAACGTGTATATCTGAAAGGAACAATATCGAGTCAGTGCAGCTGATCAGATCACAAGTATAATGACCTGTCGTATTAGTCATATAATACATATAATTGTGTCAGTACTACTATAGCTAGCAATAGCCAATGAAATTTCTCTTTACCTTTCACGGACATCAGACATCACCAGGCGGAAGCTGAGTGACCAACGCGTCTCCCTCTAACCTCCACCTGTATAGGACGAATGTCCATGACAATATGGCCTGCTTGTTGCACGAAGGAAGTGAAATATATCGGCACACATTCGTCTGACTAGACCCTTGAATTTCAAGTTGTTGGGAGGCCGATCGATACGTCACTAGCTGGGCGGGTCAGAGGGCAGTTTGTGCAAACCATGCACAGCAAAACACTGCAGATAAAATTGATCCGAGTTCAGGGGTACGAGAAGTGTGTTTAGAAGGTCGGGTGTCTACAGCTCTCTCTCTCTCTCTCTCTCTCTCTCTCTCTCTCTGTGTGTGTGTGTGTGTGTGTGTGTGTGTGTGTGTGTGTGTAAAGAGACATATGTAAACCGTGACTGTTTTCCAGTTTCAAATGGATTGTGCAGTCCTACTTCTGATAAAGCCGTTTATTAGGACAAACTACATGTAGCATACAAGACGGCGCTTCACTACAGTTACAAACAACTGAAACCACATCAGTTAGTGTTACCTCATTTCAACATCCCATATTGTTTGTATTTCTTTTCTTTTCACGTTTGAATATAATTATATAGAGAGAGTAAACACACATATGGTTACAGACACGCCGCGAACATACTAAAAAGATAAGTATTTGAATTTATATACAGAGTAAACACACATATAGTTACAGACACACGGCGAACACACTACTAGTAAAAAGATAAGTATCCCCCCCCCCCTTTCCACACACACACACACACACACACACACACACACACACACACACAGCAGCTGAATCAGGATGGGGTAAGTGGGCTCAGTCGAAAGCCAGCCGGAACAGATGCGTTTTCAAGTCAGACTTGAAACGATCTATGTCCGACCGGTCTCTCAGGATGGCAGGTAGTGCGTTCCAGAGTGACGGGGCAGCAAAGCTAAACGCGCGCTCGCCAACTGTTTTGAGGTTTCGACGGGGAACGTTCAGTAGTTTTTCAGATGAAGAACGAAGAGTGCGTGCTGTTTGGTGGACTGTAAGGGAATTTGAGAGGTAGGCCGGAGGAGTTCCTTCAAAACGCGAAATACAAGTATGCAGATTTTGTACTGAATGCGGAATTTCACTGGCAGCCAGTGAAGATGCCGCAGCATCGGTGTGATATGGTCGGATGTTTTCTTTTTCAAAATCAGCCGTGCCGCGCTGTTTTGCACACGTTGGAGACGGTTTATCTGTTCTGCCGGCAGACCAATTAACACCGAATTACAAAAATCCAGTCGTGATGTGACAAAGCTGTGAACAATTTCAGAGCAGGCGGTGTCAGAGAGAAAATGTCGGATGGAAGCGATGCGCCTTAACTCAAAGAAGGCAGTCACTACAGTACAGCCACTTATACGTGTAACTGTGGAACGGTGACCTTGTGCTGTCATTTCATGCCACCACGCCAGTCACCACCTCACCAGCAGTCACCACTGCCATGTACTCCGAAATTGTGTCCTTATTGTACAGATACTACGGAAGATGAAAGGCATGTCATTCTTGATTGTCCATTATATGCAAACATTCGACACAAATACCTCATTCAACACATACGCGGACGCCATTCTTTTCACTACTTTATGCAGTGCAATGATGAATCTGTCACAAAAGTCCTGGGATTCTTTATATTCTACTCTGTTAGGATACGGGGGGGATTACCTGCACAACATTGGTCACATAAGCTAGGCAGTACACACACACACTGTATGTAGAAAGTGACATTAAGTGTTTTGGTATTTTTTTCAATCAGTAGAAAAATAATGTTACTGACATACTCATAGGAAATAACTGACGTGTACATCTGAAAGGACAAATATCGAGTCAGTGCAGCTGATTACATCACAAGTAGACTGACCTGTCGTATTAGTCATATAATACATACAATTGTGTCAGTACTACTATAGCTAGCAATAGCCAATGACATTTCTCTTTACCTTTCACGGACATCAGACATCACGAGGCGGAAGCTGAGTGACCAATCTTGTCTCCCTCTAACCTCCATCTGTATAGGACGAATGTCCATCACAATATGGCGTGCTTGTTGCACGAAGGAAGTCAAATATATCGGCACACATGCGTCTGACTAGACCCGTGAATTTGAAGTTGTTGGGAGGCCGATCGATACGTCACTAGCTGGGCGGGTCAGAGGGCAGCTTGTGCAAACCATGCACAGTAAAACACTGCAGATAAGATTGATCCGAGTTCAGGGGTACGAGAAGTGTGTTTAGAAGGTCGGGTGTCTACAGCTCTGTGTGTGTGTGTGTGTGTGTGTGTGTGTGTGTGTGTGTAAAGAGACATATGTAAACCGTGACTGTTTTCCACTTTCTAATGGATTGTACAGTCCTACTTGTGATAAAGCCGTTTTCTTAGACAAACTACATGTAGCATACAAGACGGCGCTTCACTACAGTTACAAACAACTGAAACCACATCAGTTAGTGTTACCTCATTTCAACATCCCATATTGTTTGTATTTCTTTTCTTTTCACGTTTGAATATAATTATATAGAGAGAGTAAACACATATGGTTACAGACACGCCGCGAACATACTAAAAAGATAAGTATTTGAATATATATGCAGAGTAAACACATATAGTTACAGAAACACCGCGAACATACTACTAGTAAAAAGATAAGTATCCCCCCCCCCTTTCCACACACACACACACACACACACACACACACACACACACACACACACACACACAGAGAGAGAGAGAGAGAGAGCAGCTGAATCAGGATGGGGGTAAGTGGGCTCAGTCGAAAGCCAGCCGGAACAGATGCATTTTCAAATCAGACTTGAAACGATCTATGTCCGACCGGTCTCTCAGGCTGGCAGGTAGTGCGTTCCAGAGTGACGGGGCAGCAGAGCTAAACGCGCGCTCGCCAACTGTTTTGAGGTTTCGACGGGGAACGTTCAGTGGTTTTTTCAGATGAAGAACGAAGAGCGCGTGCTGTTTGGTGGACTGTAAGGGAATTTGAGAGGTAGGCAGGAAGAGTTCCTTCAAAAACGCGAAATACAAGTATGCAGATTTTGTACTGAATGCGGAATTTCACTGGCAGCCAGTGAAGATGCCGCAGCAAGGGTGTGATATGGTAGTATTTTCTCTTTTTCAAAATCAGCCGTGCCGCGCTGTTTTGCACACGTTGGAGACGGTTTATCTGTTCTGCCGGCAGACCAATTAACACCGAATTACAAAAATCCAGTCGTGATGTGAGAAAGCTGTGAACAATTTCAGAGCAGGCGGTGTCAGAGAGAAAATGTCGGATGGAAGCGATGCGCCTTAACTCAAAGAAGGCAGTCACTACAGTACAGCCACTTATACGTGTAACTGTGGAACGGTGACCTTGTGCTGTCACTGTTGATCCACCTTTTCATATTTTGAAGTGACCTTTGTCACTAAGTCAAGGTATGTTTTGTACACCATATTTCTGTACATCTTGGCAGTAATTGGTAACTCTGTTAATCCCAACCTTTTCTGTAATGAATTCCTGTTTTATATCTGCAGAACTTGTCTTTGTTTTTTGACTGAGTACTTCTCAGGTTCATTCTACGTCTTTGGGACTGAACACTCACGTGTACAGTGAAGCACAAATGAATGTTTGATAGAATAATACTTTATTATTTCATTTGTGTAGAATCATGTTTGTAAGTGCAAAAACTTAGCAAATATTAGTTGCAAAAGGTAGCTACATGTATAGTTAACATAGTTCTTATGAATGCCTTACAATTGTTTCAGGGTGTCATTTCGTCAGTACGTGATTCTGTGATTCTGTCATTTCATTCCGTCAGTCCATTCATCCATCCACTTTTCAACTGAATTACTTGGCGAATAATAAACTGCTTCTGAACCTCGAACAAAGAAATGGACTCTGAACGTCTGTTGAGAAGTGTGCACAGTGTGAACGCATCTCTACATCGCAAGCAGCCCATATTATTTCACGACATGAGCTAGCGCTGTAACATCTAGGTTGCCTAGACAGGCCTACAATATGCTGCTTGTGATGAACCAAAAAGGTAACAATGCTGGGTGTCCCAGGTGAAGAAAACGCTGTTTGAATTTGGCTTTGGGTTTGTGTGGGAGCAGCAAGAGGTGGGTGACGATAAGTGGTTTCTGAAAGTTTTTTTTCAAAAGAGAGATGTATCGACATGTTTCAGCAGGAATGGTCGTCTTCTGTGTCTAACGGCAGAATGTTTGAACGGTACAGCACGTTTAAATCGTCACTGGTAGTAGAAAAGTACATGTACTATGATATGAGAAAATGTTTCAGGGATTGCATCGTTAAATTGCGGCTCGGTTTACTGCCATTGAACGGTAGCGCATTTCGCAAAGTCACCGCTGAGGGTACTCCGAAATTGTGTCCTTATTGTACAGATACTACGGAAGATGAAAGGCATGTCATTCTTGATTGTCCATTATATGCAAACATTCGACAGAAATACCTCGTTCAACACATACGCGGACGCCATTCTTTTCACTACTTTATGCAGTGCAATGATGAATCTGTCACAAAAGTCCTGGGTTTCTTTATATTCTACTTTGTTAGGATACGGGGGGGATTACCTGCACAACATTGGTCACATAAGCTAGGCAGTACACACACACTGTATGTAGGAAGTGACATTAAGTGTTTTGGTATTTTTTTCAATCAGTAGAAAAATAATGTTACTGACATACTCATAGGAAATAACTGACGTGTACATCTGAAAGGACAAATATCGAGTCAGTGCAGCTGATTACATCACAAGTAGACTGACCTGTCGTATTAGTCATATAATACATACAATTGTGTCAGTACTACTACAGCTAGCAATAGCCAATGACATTTCTCTTTACCTTTCACGGACATCAGACATCACGAGGCGGAAGCTGAGTGACCAGCGCGTCTCCCTCTAACCTCCATCTGTATAGGACGAATGTCCATGACAATATGGCCTGCTTGTTGTTGCACGAAGGAAGTCAAATATATCGGCACACATTCGTCTGACTAGACCCGTGAATTTCAAGTTGCTGGGAGGCCGATCGATACGTCACGAGCTGGGCGGGTCAGAGGGCAGCTTGTGCAAACCATGCACAGTAAAACACTGCAGATAAGATTGATCCGAGTTCAGTGGTACGAGAAGTGTGTTTAGAAGGTCGGGTGTCTACAGCTCTCTCTCAGTCTGTGTGTGTGTGTGTGTGTGTGTGTGTGTGTGTGTAAAGAGACATATGTAAACCGTGACTGTTTTCCACTTTCTAATGGATTGTACAGTTCTACTTGTGATAAAGCCGTTTTTAGGACAAACTACATGTAGCATACAAGACGGCGCTTCACTACAGTTACAAACAACTGAAACCACATCAGTTAGTGTTACCTCATTTCAACATCCCATATTGTTTGTATTTCTTTTCTTTTCACGTTTGAATATAATTATATGGAGAGAGAGTAAGCACACATATGGTTACAGACACGCCGCGAACATACTAAAAAGATAAGTATTTGAATATATACAGAGTAAACACACATATAGTTACAGAAACACCGCGAACATATTACTAGTAAAAAGATAAGTATCCCCCCCCCCCTTTCCACACACACACACACACACACACACACACACACAGAGAGAGAGAGAGAGAGAGAGAGAGAGAGCAGCTGAATCAGGATGGGGTAAGTGGGCTCAGTCGAAAGCCAGCCGGAACAGATGCGTTTTTAAGTCAGACTTGAAACGATCTATGTCCGACCGGTCTCTCAGGCTGGCAGGTAGTGCGTTCCAGAGTGACGGGGCAGCAAAGCTAAACGCGCGCTCGCCAACTGTTTTGAGGTTTCGACGGGGGACGTTCAGTAGTTTTTCAGATGAAGAACGAAGAGTGCGTGCTGTTTCAGTGGTGGACTGTAAGGGAATTTGAGAGGTAGGCCGGAGGAGTTCCTTCAAAAACGCGAAATACAAGTATGCAGATTTTGTACTGAATGCGGAATTTCACTGGCAGCCAGTGAAGATGCCGCAGCATCGGTGTGATATGGTCGTATTTTCTCTTTATCAAAATCAGCCGTGCTGCGCTGTTTTGCACACGTTGGAGACGGTTTATCTGTTCTGCCGGCAGACCAATTAACACCGAATTACAAAAATCCAGTCGTGATGTGAGAAAGCTGTGAACAATTTTAGAGCAGGCGGTGTCAGAGAGAAAATGTCGGATGGAAGCGATGCGCCTTAACTCAAAGAAGGCAGTCACTACAGTACAGTCACTTATACGTGTAACTGTGGAATCTGTGCTGTCACTGTTGATCCACCTTTTCATATTTTGAAGTCACCTTTGTCACTAAGTCAAGGTATGTTTTGTACACCATATTTCTGTACATCTTGGCAGTAATTAGTAACTCTTTTATTTCCAAACCTTTTCTGTAATGAGTTCCTGTTTTATATCTGCAGAACTTGTCTTTGTTTTTAGACTGAGTACTTCTCAGGTTCATTCTATGTCTTTGGGACTGAACACTCACGTGTACAGTGAAGCACAAATGAATGTTTGATAGAATAATACTTTATTATTTCATTTGTGTAGAATCATGTTTGTAAGTGCAAAAACTTAGCAAATATTAGTTGCAAAAGGTAGCTACATGTATAGTTAACATAGTTCTTATGAATGCCTTACAATTGTTTCAGGGTGTCATTTCGTCAGTACGTGATTCTGTGATTCTGTCATTTCATTTCGTCAGTCCATTCATCCATCCACTGTTCAAATGAATTACTTGGCGAATAATAAACTGCTTCTGAACCTCGAATAAAGAAATGGACTCTGAGCGTCTGTTGAGAAGTGTGCACAGTGTGAACCCATCTCTACATCGCAAGCAGCCCATACTATTTCACGACATGAGCTAGCGCTGTAACATCTAGGTTGCCTAGACAGGCCTACAATATGCTGCTTGTGATGGACCAGAACGGTAACAATGCTGGGTGTCCCAGGTGAAGAAAACGCTGAAAGGAAGTAACTGACGTGTACATCTGAAAGGAAAAATATCGAGTCAGTGCAGCTGATTAGATCACAAGTAGACTGACCTGTCGTATTAGTCATATAATACATACAATTGTGTCAGTACTACTATAGCTAGCAATAGCCAATGACATTTCTCTTTACCTTTCACGGACATCAGACATCACCAGGCGGAAGCTGAGTGACCAACGCGTCTCCCTCTAACCTCCATCTGTATAGGAAGAATGTCCATGACAATATGGCGTGCTTGTTGCACGAAGGAAGTCAAATATATCGGCACACATGCGTCTGAATAGACCCGTGAATTTCAAGTTGTTGACATACCGACCGATACGTCACTAGCTGGGCGGGTCAGAGGGCAGCTTGTGCAAACCATGCACAGTAAAACACTGCAGATAAGATTGATCCGAGTTCAGTGGTACGAGAAGTGTGTTTAGAAGGTCGGGTGTCTGCAGCTGTGTGTGTGTGTGTGTGTGTGTGTGTGTGTGTGTGTGTGTGTGTGTGTGTGTGTGTGTGTGTGTGTGTGTGTGTTTGGTTAGTTGCATGTGTGTGTGTGTGTGTGTGTGTGTGTGTGTAAAGAGACATATGTAAACCGTGACTGTTTTCCAGTTCCAAATGGATGTTGCAGTCCTAGTTGTGATAAAGCCGTTTTTTAGGACAAACTACATGTAGCATACAAGACGGCGCTTCACTACAGTTACAAACAACTGAAACCACATCAGTTAGTGTTACCTCATTTCAACATCCCATATTGTTTGTATTTCTTTTCTTTTCACGTTTGAATATATAGAGAGAGTAAACACACATATGGTTACAGACACGCCGCAACCATGCTAAAAAGATAAGTATTTGAATATATATACAGAGTAAACACACATCTAGTTACAGAAACACCGCGAACATACTACTAGTAAAAAGATAAGTATTACCCCCCCCCCCCCCCTTTCGTCGTATTTTCTCTTTTTCAAAATCAGCCGTGCCGCGCTGTTTTGCACACGTTGGAGACGGTTTATCTGTTCTGCCGGAAGACCAATTAACACCGAATTACAAAAATCCAGTCGTGATGTGAGAAAGCTGTGAACAATTTTAGAGCAGGCGGTGTCAGGGAGAAAAGGTCGGATGGAAGCGATGCGCCTTAACTCAAAGAAGGCAGTCACTACAGTACAGTCACTTACACGTGTAACTGTGGAACGGTGAACTTGTGCTGTCACTGTTGATCCACCTTTTCATATTTTGAAGTCACCTTTGTCACTAAGTCAAGGTATGTTTTGTACACCATATTTCTGTACATCTTGGCAGTAATTGGTAACTCTTTTATATCCCAACCTTTTCTGTAATGAATTTTATATCTGCAGAACTTGTCTTTGTTTTTAGACTGAGTACTTCTCAGGTTCATTCTATGTCTTTGGGACTGAACACTCACGTGTACAGTGAAGCACAAATGAATGTTTGATAGAATAATACTTTATTATTTCATTTGTGTAGAATCATGTTTGTAAGTGCAAAAACTTAGCAAATATTAGTTGCAAAAGGTAGCTACATGTATAGTTAACATAGTTCTTATGAATGCCTTACAATTGTTTCAGGGTGTCATTTCGTCAGTACGTGATTCTGTGATTCTGTCATTTCATTCCGTCAGTCCATTCATCCATCCACTGTTCAACTGAATTACTTGGCGAATAATAAACTGCTTCTGAACCTCGAATAAAGAAATGGACTCTGAGCGTCTGTTGAGAAGTGCGTACAGTGTGAACCCATCTCTACATCGCAAGCAGCCCATACTATTTCACGACATGAGCTAGCGCTGTAACATCTAGGTTGCCTAGACAGGCCTACAATATGCTGCTTGTGATGGACCAGAACGGTAACAATGCTGGGGTGTCCCAGGTGAAGAAAACGCTGTTTGAATTTGGCTTTGGGTTTGTGTTGGAGCAGCAAGAGGTGGGTGACGATAAGTGGTTTCTGAAAGAGTTTAAACAGAGATGCATCGACATGTTTCAGCAGGAATGGTCGTCTTCTGTGTCTAGCAGCAGAATGTTTGAACAGTACAGCACGTTCAAATCGTCACTGGTAGTAGAAAAGTACATGTACTATGATATGAGAAAATGTTTCAGGGATTGCATCGTTAAATTACGGCTCGGTTTACTGCCATTGAACGGTAGCGCATTTCGCAAAGTCACCGCTGAGGGTACTCCGAAATTGAGTCCTTATTGTACAGATACTACGGAAGATGAAAGGCATGTCATTCTTGATTGTCCATTATATGCAAACGTTCAACAGAATTACCTCATTCAACACATACGCGGACGCCATTCTTTTCACTACTTTATGCATGGCAATGATGAATCTGTCACAAAAGTCCTGGGATTCTTTATATTCTACTTTGTTAGGATACGGGGGGGGGGGGGGGGGGGGATTACCTGCACAACATTAGTCACATAAGCTAGGCAGTACACACACACTGTATGTAGGAAGTGACATTAAGTGTTTTGCTCTTTTTTTATCAGTAGAAAAATAATGTTACTGACACACTCATAGGAAGGAACTGACGTGTACATGTGAAAGGAACAATATCGAGTCAGTGCAGCTGATTAGATCACAAGTAGAATGACCTGTCGTATTAGTCATATAATACATACAATTGTGTCAGTACTACTATAGCTAGCAATAGCCAATGACATTTCTCTTTACCTTTCACGGCCATCAGACATCACCAGGCGGAAGCTGAGTGACCAACGCGTCTCCCTCTAACCTCCATCTGTATAGGACGAATGTCCATCACAATATGGCCTGCTTGTTGCAAGAAGGAAGTCAAATATATCGGCACACATGCGCCTGACTAGACCCGTGAATTTGAAGTTGTTGGGAGGCCGATCGATATGTCACTAGCTGGGCGGGTCAGAGGGCAGCTTGTGCAAACCATGCACAACAAAACACTGCAGATAAAATTGATCCGAGTTCAGGGGTACGACAAGTGTGTTTAGAAGTCGGGTGTCTACAGCTGTGTGTGTGTGTGTGTGTGTGTGTGTGTGTGTGTGTGTGTGTAAAGAGACATATGTAAACCGTGACTTTTCCAGTTTCAAATGGATTGTGCAGTCCTACTTGTGATAAAGCCGCTTTCTTAGACAAACTACATGTAGCATACAAGACGGCGCTTCACTACAGTTACAAACAACTGAAACAACATCAGTTAGTGTTAACTCATTTCAACATCCCATATTGTTTGTATTTCTTTTCTTTTCACGTTTGAATATATATAGAGAGAGAGAGTAAACACACATATAGTTATAGACACGCCGCGACCAAACTAAAAAGATAAGTATTTGAATATATATATACAGAGTAAACACACATATAGTTACAGAAACACCGCGAACATACTACTAGTAAAAACATAAGTATCCCCCCCCTTTCCACACACACACACACACACACACACACACACACACACACACAGCAGCTGAATCAGGATGGGGTAAGTGGGCTCAGTCGAAAGCCAGCCGGAACAGATGCGTTTTCAAGTCAGACTTGAAACGATCTATGTCCGACCGGTCTCTCAGGCTGGCAGGTAGTGCCTTCCAGAGTGACGGGGCAGCAAAGCTAAACGCGCGCTCGCCAGCTGTTTTGAGGTTTCGACGGGGAACGTTCAGTAGTTTTTCAGATGAAGAACGAAGAGTGCGTGCTGTTTGGTGGACTGTAAGGGAATTTGAGAGGTAGGCCGGAGGAGTTCCTTCAAAAACGCGAAATACAAGTATGCAGATTTTGTACTGAATGCGGAATTTCATTGGCAGCCAGTGAAGATGCCGCAGCAAGGGTGTGATATAGTCGGATGTTTTCTTTTTCAAAATCAGCCGTGCTGCGCTGTTTTGCACACGTTGGAGACGGTTTATCTGTTCTGCCGGCAGACCAATTAACACCGAATTACAAAAATCCAGTCGTGATGTGAGAAAGCTGTGAACAATTTTAGAGCAGGCGGTGTCAGAGAGAAAAGGTCGGATGGAAGCGATGCGCCTTAACTCAAAGAAGGCAGTCACTACAGTACAGTCACTTATACGTGTAACTGTGGAACGGTGAATCTGTGCTGTCACTGTTGATCCACCTTTTCATATTTTGAAGTCACCTTTGTCACTAAGTCAAGGTATGTTTTGTACACCATATTTCTGTACATCTTGGCAGTAATTGGTAACTCTTTTATATCCCAACCTTTTCTGTAATGAATTCCTGTTTTATATCTGCAGAACTTGTCTTTGTTTTTAGACGGAGTACTTCTCAGGTTCATTCTGTCTTTGGGACTGAACACTCACGTGTACAGTGAAGCACAAATGAATGTTTGATAGAATAATACTTTATTATTTCATTTGTGTAGAATCATGTTTGTAAGTGCAAAAACTTAGCAAATATTAGTTGCAACAGGTAGCTACATGTATAGTTAACATAGTTCTTATGAATGCCTTACATGTGTTTCAGGGTGTCATTTCGTCAGTACATGAATCTGTGATTCTGTCATTTCATTCCGTCAGTCCATTCATCCATCCACTGTTCAACTGAATTACTTGGCGAATAATAAACTGCTTCTGAACCTCGAATAAAGAAATGGACTCTGAACGTCTGTTGAGAAGTGTGCACAGTGTGAACCCATCTCTACATCGCAAGCAGCCCGTACTATTTCACGACAAGAGCTAGCGCTGTAACATCTAGGTTGTATAGACAGACCTACAATATGCTGCTTGTGATGGACCGGAACACGATATGAGCTAGCGCTGTAACATGTAGGTTGCCTAGACAGACCTACAACATGCTGCTTGTGATGGACCGGAACACGATATGAGCTAGCGCTGTAACATGTAGGTTGTCTAGACAGACCTACAACATGCTGCTTGTGATGGACCAGAACACGACATGAGCTAGCGCTGTAACATGTAGGTTGTCTAGACAGACCTACAATATGCTGCTTGTGATGGACCGGAACACGACATGAGCTAGCGCTGTAACATGTAGGTTGTCTAGACAGACCTACAACATGCTGCTTGTGATGGACCGGAACACGACATGAGCTAGCGCTGTAACATGTAGGTTGTCTAGACAGGCCTACAATATGCTGCTTGTGATGGACCGGAACACGACATGAGCTAGCGCTGTAACATGTAGGTTGCCTAGACAGACCTACAATATGCTGCTTGTGATGGACCGGAACACGACATGAGCTAGCGCTGTAACATGTAGGTTGTCTAGACAGGCCTACAATATGCTGCTTGTGGTGGACCGGAACACGACATGAGCTAGCGCTGTAACATGTAGGTTGTCTAGACAGACCTACAATATGCTGCTTGTGATGGACCGGAACACGACATGAGCTAGCGCTGTAACATCTAGGTTGCCTAGACAGACCTACAATATGCTGCTTGTGATGGACCGGAACACGACATGAGCTAGCGCTGTAACATGTAGGTTGTCTAGACAGGCCTACAATATGCTGCTTGTGATGGACCGGAACACGACATGAGCTAGCGCTGTAACATGTAGGTTGTCTAGACAGACCTACAATATGCTGCTTGTGATGGACCGGAACACGACATGAGCTAGCGCTGTAATATGTAGGTTGCCTAGACAGACCTACAATATGCTGCTTGTGATGGACCGGAACACGACATGAGCTAGCGCTGTAACAGGTAGGTTGTCTAGACAGGCCTACAATATGCTGCTTGTGATGGACCGGAACACGACATGAGCTAGCGCTGTAACATCTAGGTTGCCTAGACAGACCTACAATATGCTGCTTGTGATGGACCAGAACGGTAACAATGCTGGGTGTCCCAGGTGAAGAAAACGCTGTTTGAATTTGGCTTTGGGTTTGTGTGGGAGCAGCAAGAGGTGGGTGACGATAAGTGGTTTCTGAAAGTTTTTAAACAGAGATGTATCGACAGTTTTCAGCAGGAATGATTGTCTTCTGTGTCTAGCAGCAGAATGTTTGAACAGACAAGCACGTTCAAATCGTCACTGGTAGTAGGGGATTTGGTCTAGTGGTTAAGGCTTCCGACTTCGGATCCTGAGCTGCCTGGTTCGAGTCCCCGGTGGGCAGGAATATGGTTGGATTTTTTCATACCATATCGAGTCAAATCCATGTGCAGACTCGTTTGCGGTGCCTGTCTCGCCTTCGTGTACACACGCACGCACAAATATCATGTGTGCACGCTAAAAAATCCCACGTTCATCTTTCGAAGAAGAGTAGGCTGTGGCCGGTGGCGTGGTAAAACAGAAATACTGTCGCACGCACCAGAGTGAATAGCAGGGTGGAGGTTTGCACACAAAGTAGCGCCTAGCGGCAGCAGGCTTTCCCTGCTTCGTCCTCCAGCCTTGCGGCGCCTAGAGCATCTCATAGAGATGGATACGTGCGCCGAGGAGAAGTCTACCATACCATACCATACCATAGTAGAAAAGTACATGTACTATGATATGAGAAAATGTTTCAGGGATTGCATCGTTAAATCTTAATCTTAATTGCCCGTTTCGGGATGAATAAAGTGCAATTGATTGATTGATTGATTGATTGATTGAAATTACGGCTCGGTTTACTGCCATTGAACGGTAGCGCATTTCGCAAAGTCACCGCTGAGGGAACTCCGAAATTGTGTCCTTACTGTACAAATACTACGGAAGATGAAAGGCATGTCATTCTTGATTGTCCATTATATGCAAACATTCGACAGAAATACCTCATCCAACACACGCGGACGCCATTCTTTTCACTACTTTATGCAGTGCAATGATGAATCTGTCACAAAAGTCCTGGGATTCTTTATATTCTACTTTGTTAGGATACGGGGGGGATTACCTGCACAACATTGGTCACATAAGCTAGGCAGTACACACACACTGTATGTAGGAAGTGTTTTGCTCTTTTTTTTTTAATCAGTAGAAAAATAATGTTACTGACACACTCATAGGAAGTAACTGACGTGTACATCTGAAAGGAACAATATCGAGTCAGTGCAGCTGATTAGATCACAAGTAGAATGACCTGTCGTATTAGTCATATAATACATACAATTGTGTCAGTACTACTATATGTAGCAATAGCCAATGACATTTCTCTTTACCTTTCACGGCCATCAGACATCACCAGGCGGAAGCTGAGTGACCAACGCGTCTCCCTCTAACCTCCATCTGTATAGGACGAATGTCCATGACAATATGGCCTGCTTGTTGCAAGAAGGAAGTCAAATATACTGACGTCCAAAAGAAACGCGAAAAATATCTTCCATCTTTCAATTCATTTTTTTCCGGTATTAACAAATGTTGCGTTATTTTGGGCACCCAGTATATCAAGACCGATGTTTGAGGGAAGCGTTCTGTGAACTTTACCGCATCAGCGCACTTGCAGTCCACGTGAAGCCCGAGTTAGCTGTGACACATTTCGTGTGCAGTTTAGCTGCATGTGCAAGCAAAGCACAAAAGCTGAGCAGTGAGTAGTGTTCACTGTGACTAGGGGATAAATAGGGCACAAAGATACAGGTTTCATCAGTCCCTCATTCGACGCTATCACGATGCCACGACTCACTTCGGCACAACACGAGAGGGCCATTGGACGTCTGCAGTCTGGGGACACGCCAGAAGCCGTGGCTGCGACTTTCCAATGCCACATTTCCACCATTTATCGTCTCCAGCATCGGTTCGTGATAACTGGCGCTACTGCTGATGCCCAGCGGAGCGGCAGACCTCGAGTGACCACGCCAAGGCAAGATCGCCACATTTTCCGCATCCATGCTCAAGATCCCTTCAGAACAGGCGCAGAAACAGCCAGAACTGTTATAGGGACACACCAGGCACCCATTTCTAGGCAAACGGCCAGCCGGCGACTGCGCTCCAGGAGGGCTGAGGAACTGCCGTCCAGCCAGGGGACCCGTCCTCACCGTGCGCCATAGACAGGCACGCCTGCAGTGGGCGCAAGGCCACCTCAACTGGAACAATGTTCGCTGGCAGAACGTGCTTTTCAGCGATGAAAGCCGTTTCTGCATTGACCATGCCGACGGGCGTGTTCGGGTATGGAGAAGAAGAGGTGACCGCTATGCTGGCAACTGTGTCGTGGAAAACAACGCCTGGGGCGGGCCCAGCCTCATGTTGTGGGGCGCCATCGGCCACAACCAGGTGCTGGGACCCGTCATCTTCCAAGGCCTGGGTCCTGGACGCGGCAACGGCATCACAGCGCAGCGGTACATGGACCAGGTGCTGCACCCTCATGTGCTGCCCTTTTTTAGGCCCAAGGGAACTGGGTTTTCCAGCACGACAACGTGCGCCCCCACACTGCCAGGGCTACCCAGGACCTCCTGCAGCGCTCGGGCATCCAGGTGATGCCTTGGCCAGCGTTATCTCCTGACATGAACCATATTGAGCAATTTTGGGATTTGCTCCAGACACAGCTCAATAGGGTGGTCCCAAGGCCAACAACTGTCGCTGAACTTGATCGGGCCATCCGGCAGGCCTGGGCCAACATTCCCAGGGCAGCCAGCAACACGTTGGTCCGCTCAATGACCCGCCGCTGCCAGGCCGTCATCGATGCTAATGGGGGCCATACTCGCTATTGACTGTTCTGTTAAGCCTAAATGGCGCAAAGTCACCGCAACCTTACTGTGTTATGGACAATACGTCAGTGTTGTGCTGTACAAAAATTGGACATTTTTAATGAAATTTGAATTTTGTTACGATTTTTTCATTGTGCAATAAATGAAACTAGACACTGTTTTTCGCGTTTCTTTTGGACGTCAGTATATATCGGCACACATTCGTCTGACTAGACCCGTGAATTGGAAGTTGTTGGGAGGCCGATCGATACGTCACTAGCTGGGCGGGTCAGAGGGCAGCTTGTGCAAACTATGCACAGTAAAACACTGCAGATAAGATTGATCCGAGTTCAGTGCTACGAGAAGTGTGTTTAGAAGGTCGGGTGTCTACAGCTCTCTCTCTCTCTCTCTCGGCTCTGTGTGTGTGTGTGTGTGTGTGTGTGTGTGTGTGTGTGTGTAAAGAGACTTATATATAAACCGTGACTGTTTTCCAGTTTCAAATGTATGTTGCAGTCCTACTTGTGATAAAGCCGTTTTCTTAGACAAACTACATGTAGCATACAAGACGGCGCTTCACTACAGTTACAAACAACTGAAACCACATCAGTTAGTGTTACCTCAGTTCAACATCCGGTATTGCTTGTATTTCTTTTCTTTTTCACGTTTGAATATATAGAGAGAGTAAACACACATATAGTTACAGAAACACTGCGAACATACTACTAGTAAAAAGATAAGTATCCGCCCCCAACCCCACCCCACGCCTTTCCACACACACACATACACTCCCCTAAACAGGCAAAGCAGAAAAAAGAAACTGATCACACACACACACACACACACACACACACACACACACACACACACACACACACTTCTCCGGTATTGCCTGCACAACATCACAACTGTGTATGTCAGTATTCTTTAGGCGCTGGACATTGTCCGTAACATTCACGTTCAGGTTATCCCGAGTACAAACTACACAGCAATGATACCACGCAACAAACTCATCACTGCTTTGGGTTTGTACGGCAGACAAGTTGTCGTAAATGTTGATCTTTCTTCCCGGATTGTTCTGTCGTTGTCAGCTGACGATGCGGGGGGAAAACAGTTCCAGAGTTACAATGTTTCCCTCATCAAGATAGCGCTGGTCGTTCCTATTGTTTTCCCACCATATGCAGCTAAATCCGTTGTGAGTCACTGTCAATAGTCCTTACACCACGCCCACAATGGCGTCTCAAGTAGACATTCCGTTGTTTGTGTCCTCAGCGGAAACCATTTGTCAATGAATAATCGCTCATTAATCTGAGTAAACACAAACGATGTATACACGAAACTACCTGTATACAAACAACTGCTTGGAGAAATGCAGTGAATGGAAATGGGAACACAAGTTAGTCATGACAGACAGAGTTGCGATTGATAATCAACACTTGATGAAGTCGACAGTCTGATAATCAACACTTGATGAAGTCGAGAGTGTTGATGGCACCCACAGTTTTTCATACAACAAAGGGATCCTACATGATGAACAAAGTCATTCAGACCAGTCTGTGTCTTACATAGTCACGTTGTCATCTTTACACACTTGTCACCCTCTCTCTCTCTCTCTCTCTCTCTGACACATGAGTTACAGGCATTGTCAATCGTTGTTGATCATCAATGGTGAATTAGTCCTGTAGTGTCGGCATCGTTACTGTCGCTGTCGTTGGTGGTGGTGGTTGTTATTGTTGTTTTTGGTGGTGGTGGTGGTGGTGGTGGTGGTGGTGGTGGTTTGGTTTGTTGTATTTTTCACAGTCTGTGCATCACATCGCCGGTGTCGTCAGTGTTATTTATTTTCATCACGCGGGACATCAACTATCACCAGCTGGGTGCTGCAGCGGGAAATCAAAGCCACTCTGTCGCCCGCCTCCACATCATCGTCAGTGAGCCCGGCATCATCATCAGCCTGCCTCCTGCCCGGCAACCAGACCACGACCCTCCGCTCTAAGCCGGCTACACCTCCCGATACTGCCACCGTCACTCTGTCACTGTCAGCCAGCGCCACGTCACACACGTCTCTCTCCCACCTCGCCTCATCGTCTCTCCCCCATCCAATAACTCCCACCGGGAGGCCGGCAGAGCGAAGGCCGCGCACCACACCACAGGCTTGTGACGTCACCTGACCTCTGACGTCTCTCGTCTCCTCACGAAGCTCTTCACTACGCGTCACCACGAGGACGTCACGGTACTGGAGACGCGGGGGACTGGTGGTTGTGCCGACACTGGTGAGGTTGATGTTCGCACCTGCCGTCAGACAACGACAACACATAAAACACGTGCTGATCACGTGATATCTACGTGCATAACTCATATCAACCTTACTCACTATGCACGGTCAGAAAACGGAATGATGTTGTGTGCCCACGTATGATGAACACGTACAGTGAGTAATGAAGATTTCTTTCTTTACTCACAGCAGAGGAAGGGGGGGGGGGGTGTGCTTGTTTACTTGGTTGGTTGTATACTCGGCTCCTTGGGCGAGAAAGGGACGGAAGGGTTAAACTTGATATAGGAAGTAAAGCTGTTTGATGATTTAATTACAAAATGTGTGAACTGATACAACGTTTGGATATACATATTAATGCAAAGCTCTGTTCTTGGTACCTGAAAGGACAGCCACAACACACACATACCCGTCACACCCACATGGAGGTCCTCCGTCAACACTCGCGCCACCATCGCTCCACATCTCCAGCACTCCACGGGCCATCGTCCGCTGTGGTCCCCGCCTTCATGACGTAACCGGATGACCCGGGGCCCGTCACTGGGGGAAGGCGTGCCGCTGTCACTGTAGTTGTGGACGTCACTAGCCATGCTGACTCCCCTCGCCACTTCTCTAACAACAGCCGGACATGATCTTAGGGGCACCGTGAGCGGCTCGGCCTGTAGTTCTGTAGGGATGTCGGTGTTGGCCACACTAGCGGCCCAGAGAGAGAGGCGCGGTCCACAGGCTGCCAGCAGTTCTCTCACCAGTCTCCGTGTGGCCGGGCCGAGGTTCCTGTTACAGAGAACGGGGAGGGAGTCACGACACTTGTATCGACCACTGTCGTTTACTTTTTGTCAGGGACTGTACACTATCGTTATGTACATCACGATCAATAGACAGCACTTGTAGCAGAGTGAAAGTCACATAGTTAGTACTATATTAGTGAGATGAGTTATTATTAGTTACATGCGTGGTGTTAGTATTAGTTAATTAGTATTAGTGTTAATTAGTTTACTTTAAATGATAAGAATCTGAAGCGGTATATAAGTATAGTGTATAAAGAAGTACGTGATAAGTCAGTACACACACACACACACACACACACACACACACACACACACACACACACACACAGCATTGCACAAAGCCCAGCACAGCTCACATAGCTAGAAACATGTGCATCACACATCAGTAGTATTCATTCAAGCATGACAGTGACTGGCAGTAGATTTATGAAAGACAGAGTAAACCGGTCTTGCCTTTCTTTTGCTCCACAGACAGCATGCTTTCTGCATCTTGAGATGTAATCACTGTACTAGTACTCACTGATACAGCATACTGAGTATCAGCTCTGTATACCATTCGAGTCACAGCCTGCTTCAGGAAAGGTTCTGCTGTCATGAACCACCTGAACTGATTTTGTTGTAACTTCTTGTTCCACAAATAACGTATGTGCCACTGTACCAAATGTACTAAATTGTCAATAAAGCAATGTTCAACTGTATCTTTAGTACTATTGTAATTATGAATGATTTTATATACACTGTCATCAAATTTATTGTCATAAGACTGATCATTGTACATGGGATTGTTTGTAACTTGTATTTTGTAACTGTTCAAAAGTTCAGTTGTAACTGTTAGTCTAGACACTGATTACTTGACTTTATATTTCAGGGTTTGAACTTGAACTTGAACGTGAACGTAAAAGTGAACGTGAACATGAACGTGATCATGATGATGATGAAGATGTTATGCTAATGGTCCCGACTTCACCATTTAAAGATCAGCTTACAACTGTTCTCCAAGCCTTGAGTTGAACCCTTTGTGTGTCCAGTCTGCGCATGTTAGCTATCCGCCACTACACACACCCCGCTACACACTTCCGGCGACATAAGACGTACGAGTAACAATCATTACGAGAGGGGAGATAAATAATGGTTTCACAACTTCGATTGTGAACCTTGTCTAGCGTTTATAGGAAACAGTCAAGTTGTCTGGTCAGTCGATCACTGAAAGGAGCCAATCATCGATACTCGCTTCATTTCACAGGGAAAACGAAAATCCTGACGTCAGCCGTGATCACGTGTCACAACTGATGTACAGACTTCAATATAAGTCAAGGACCACCTTGACAGACAGGTCTAATTTTTAAGAATTCACAAAAAATAGAGATCAAGGAATCTTTCAATTTTTTTTTTTTTTTTTTTGCTGTGAAAGTGTTAAAGGGTTAACAATGCATCCTGCAAAGCTTGCTGAAGCTGAAAAACCACCATGTGCTGCACGGACATCTTCCAGGAATTTTAGCCAAATTTGCAAGTGGTCCTTGACATGTTGAAGTCTGTAGATAGCATCACGTATGCGTACACGATATGGTGTTGTGGCTCAACAGAAAAAAAAATTGTGTGCCTCGAATCTTAGACATTGACAGAGATTTGATTACAGGATAACATAACCACTGTTATAATACTTGGATGGAGTAAAGTGAGGGAGAGAACCAGGTTATGTGCGGCACCAAGGCCAAACCACAGTTGTCGTTCTTGACATGCCAACTTATTCAGGATTATCACTGGTTGGAGGGATGGGGGATGTTCTGGAGTTTAACGTCCTTTTCCACCGCGTATGGTTGATAGCAAAGGCGGGGCAACGAGAAAAATGCCAGCACAAATATTCGGCTCAAGCCGGGATTCAAACTCACGACCCGAGCATTTAAAGTCCAACGCTCTACATTTCGGCTATCCCGGCTCCCTGCAACGATTATCACAGGTGTAAAAGAGTAGGTTAAAGTAGCAATAACATTTCTCCGGAGACTATCGCAAATAAACAGGTTTTTTTTTTTTTTTTGTTGAGAAACCAGCACGTGCTGCAGGAACAGACTGTTGTCATGACGACACCACTATCACTCCAGTAATAAACTCTACATCATCGTCTTGTTGGTGAAGAAGACTTGATCCAAAATGATTCATTCATGATTCATTTCCACGTACCGTCCCTGTCACGTTATGGGTAACACATGTGTAGCGTGACATTTTACCTATATCTTGTTACACCTCCACGTGCAGTACTGTAGTCACCTACCTGGATGTAAACTCGGCCTCGTCTATCAGCACGTGAAGCTGTTGTCCCCGTGTTGTCGGCACCAGTGACTGAAGTGTCTGAAGCGCCGCCTCCACATCTCCAGGCCGGTTGTACAGGTCATACTGCAGGAAGTGGACGGCGGCGGCTGCTTGTTTTGTTGTGGGGTCTGCCTTCAGGGTCATGTCCAGCTGCTGATGTATCAGGCGTGACGCCGCAAGGCTATACGGATCGAGACAGAGTACAACCACACGATGTCCCTGACGCGCCCCGACCAGCCCCTTCACGATCAGCACTACAGTCTTGCCGGTGCCCGGGGGGGCGGTCAGACAGACGTGTGCTGGTGATCTGGTGAGCAGGTCGAGTTGCCCGGGGGTGAGGACGAAAAGCGCAAGTCGCCGGCCGAGTTCTGACACGGCCTCCCCCAGTGTCCGCACCTCCACGCGCGGGGGGATGACGCAGTGAACACGGACTGTTGTTGCCGGGCCCACAAACCTGTCAACATACAGAAAAGGCAAACAAGTGTTGTTGTTGTTGTTACAGTTTGTTTTTAAATTGCACTTATTTCAATTGTTTACAGTATGTTTGTTCAGTGAAACAAAAATGAAATATTTTTTTATAAATGTTTATAGAACTACACTGTGCATGTATATGAAAGATTGTGATGCATAGTAACAACAACAACAATAATAATATGCACAGTAATAATGATAATAATAATAATAATAATTTTTAAGGTATGAAGCGTTGTGCACTCATATGCCCCGTATCGACAAAATACTGTTTTTGTTGTTGTTGTTGTTGTTGTTGTTGTTGTATGAATTGCGAGAAAAACTATAAGGGACATTATCCTATTTTGGATGAATGCTGCTGCTATTAGTACTACTATTACTACTATTACTACTATTACTACCACTACTATTACTACTACTACTACCACTACTACTACTACTACCACTACTACTACTGCTGCTACTACTACTACTACTACCACTACTACTACTACTGCTGCTACTGCTACTGCTACTACTGCTGCTACTACTACTACTACTACTACTACTACTACTTGTAACTGTACAATGAAAGTAATCTGTATTCAAACACGTATATACTTTGTACAGTCAACTAACTTCACGTTTCCTGCTTCAGCACAAACTAACTAACGCCTGGAATATTGTATGATAGGCTTCCTCACCTGCTGACGAGTGTTTCATACAGATCACGTGACATTGTGGGGTCCGTTCTACACGCCACGCGCTGTGTCCACCAACTGTCCAGTTTCCCGAGTACAGCGGCGTCCACGTGCCAGGGCGTGGTGCGGTCAGACATGACGTCACTACACACACACAGCGCCACGGCCGCTCTCACGTCTGGAGCACCCACACACCCACACACCCGCTGAAAAAGTGGTCGTATTCGTCATCACTTAACAGTTTACACTGACTCTAAAGCAAA
This sequence comes from Batillaria attramentaria, assembly GCA_018292915.2. NCBI lineage: Eukaryota > Metazoa > Mollusca > Gastropoda > Batillariidae > Batillaria > Batillaria attramentaria. Next base: position 5,647 of record JACVVK020000496.1, on the reverse strand, counting down.
TGGTTGACTGGCTGCTGAGGTCAACATGTGTAGAGTAAACATACAGGTCAAGGTGGCCTTTAAATAAAGTCTCAATTCGTGAAAAACGTGGTGTTTATTTCCAGGGGCATTTGAGCACCCCCACGAAGCTATGACGTCAAACGCGTCATGGGTTTGTGCGATCCTTCTTTCTCTCACCAGCTCGGTTCGTTCGATCGTTTGTGCAGGCGCTCGTTTATCTATGTCAGTCCGATGTTCCTCCACCGTACGCGTTGTAGTAAATCAACTCTACAACATGAGAAACCATGACAGTACTACGGAGATGCGGTACTGGCATGTCGTACTAAAACCTGCCCCGGGCATGGCAAACCTTGCCTAGTCGCACGGTTTTGCAGGAATTAAATGTTCCAAGCCAACTTCATCTTAATACTGTCGCGATCCCTCACCACTGATGCTTTCTCGTGTTGTTCAATTCATAAACAAAGCATTCATGTGCATACAGGGCCCCTTGTAAGCATTATCTGCACGCAGGAGCACTGTCATACCTTATGCAGGGGCACTCGTGTTCCCGCAGGGGCATTCATGTACCTGACACATACTGTGTTTTGGGCATGCCATTTGTCCATCCAACCACACTTCATTTTGTTTTCAGGGGTTTTGTCCTTATTATCATGATAGCGCGTACAGAAAATGTGCATTCATGTACATGCAAGGTCATTTGATAGCATTATATGCACACAGGGGCACTCGTGTTCCCGCAGGGGCATTCATGTACCCGACACATGCTGTGGTCTTATGCACGTCATACGTCCTACAAACCACATTTCCTGCTGTGTTATCATGATTTTATTACGAGAGATCATGACACTGGATAGCCTCGGAACACTGGTTGTGCAACGTGCGTGACTTTAAAAGACACCTAACAGCTCCTTGGCCAGTGATGTAATCTGTCTTGTAAGTGTTTTCTGCCGGGTCTCCCTGTTTCGCGATGCGTGATGGGAAAGGACAATAACGACTAATTTTCCGAGTGTGTGTGTGTGTGTGTGTGTGTGTGTGGTGTGTGTGTGTGTGTGTGTGTGTGTGTGTGTGTGTGTGCGCGTTTTATTTTGTCATACGTGCATGCAAAGACATGTTAAACACCCTGGAGAGCATCGTACAAAATCATGGCAGCACGGAGACGCAATGTCCTGTGATCACGTGTGCCACGTGAGATAACTGAATGTGAAAGAAAGGTTAAGGCTTCTCTGTTTAGAGTAAAATCTACATTTATCGGTAAGCCCTATTATGAAAAAAGACCCAATAAAACACCTGAAGACGACAGGAAGGGTGGTTGGTGGGACACATGACATGCCCCAAACACATCGGGTGTCAGGTACATGGATGCCCCTGCATGACCCCGCGTGCCCCTACATAAGGTATATCAGTGCCCCTGCGTACATATAATGCTAACAAATGGCCCTGTGTGTACACGAATGCACATTATTAGTAAGTGCTATCATGAAACCAGATAATAAACCACCGGAAGACAACGGTAAATGTGGTTGGCGGAAATGCGACATGCCCAAAACACGCCTTGTGTCAGGTACATGAATGCCCGGCCGCCCCTGCATGAACCCGATTGCCCCTACAAAAGGGATGTCAGTGCCCCTGCGTGTGTAAAAACATAATTATAAATCTAACAAATGGCCCTGCATGAACATGAGTGATTGAATCGTTGATCAATTCCACAACTGATACAAGAGAGCATCGTGAGAGATCACGACAGTATTCAAACGCAATAGGTTCGGAACAGTTGTGCCACGTGCGTGACATTGAAAGACCCCCCACCTACTCAGTGATAGCTCCTTGCCCAGGGATGTGATCTGTCTTTTAAGTTTGTTTCTGTTTCGCGATATGTGGTGGCCGGAAAGACCAATTTACCGAGTGTGTGTCTGTACTCGTGGTTCTTTTGTTTTCAGTGTTTTATTTTTCATACGTGCGTGTACAGATCAAGTCACTGTGACCACCCTGGAACCCATCGTAACGTAGAGGCCTCTCTGTTTAGAATAGAATGTACATTATTAGTAAGCGCTGTCATGATAAAAACAATAAAACACTTGAAGACGACAAGAAGGGCGATTGGTGGGACATATGGCATGCCCAAAACACATCAAATGTCAGGTACATGAATGCCCCTGCATGAACCCGAGTGCCCCTACATAAGGTATATCAGAGCCCTCTGTGCATATAACAAATGGCCCTGAATGTACATTATTAGTAAGCGGTATCATGATAATAGATAATAAAACACATGAAGACGGAAATCAGTGTGGTTGGTGGGATATATGACATGCCAAAACACATCATGTGTCAGGTACATGAAGCCCCTGCAATAACCCGAGTACCCCTACATAAGGTATATCAGTGCCCCTGCAATAACCCGAGTACCCCTACATAAGGTATATCAGTGCCCCTGCAATAACCCGAGTACCCCTACATAAGGTATATCAGTGCCCCTGCAATAACCCGAGTACCCCTACATAAGGTATATCAGTGCCCCTGCGTACATATAATTCCAACAAATGGCCCTGCATGTACATGAATGCATCGTTGATAAATTCAACAACGCGAGAAAGCGTCTTGAGAGACTGATGACGACAGTATTAAGACGCATAAGACTTGGAGCAGTTGTGCCAGGTGCGCGAATTTTACAGACATCTAATAGCTGCTTTGTAGATGATGTGATCTGTGTTGTAAGGGGTTTTTTTTTTTTTTTTTGGTTCTAGTCTCCCCGTTTTGTGAAAAAAAAGAGAATAAAGGACAATGTGTGTGTGTGTGTGTGTGTGTGTGTGTGTGTGTGTGTGTGTGTGTGTGTGTGTGTGTGTGTGTGTGTGTGTGTGTGTTGTTGTTGTTGTTGTTGTTGCTGTCAATTTTTTTTTTTTCAAGTTGAAAGACATCTTAGAGCACCATGGCCAGTGATGTGACCTGTCATGTAAATATTTTCTGGTCTCGCCGCCGTTTCGCGATATGTGACAAAAAACACGTCAAACGCCAATTTTGCAAGTGTGTGTGTGTGTGTGTGTGTGTGTGTGTGTGTGTGTGTGTGTGTGTGTGTGTAATTAAATCAAAGCATTAGCCACCTGTTTACATTTCAAACAACCGTGCAAGAAGCAAGAAATTTAAAGTATGTATGTGACACACACACTCATCCCCCCCCCCCCCACCCACACACACACACACACAGAGCAAAAATGGTTGTTCAGTTCCGCCAAAATCATTGACATTCCAGACTCATCCAGCCCATGGAAGCGTTCGTTTGTTTCCGGGCAGCTTTTAGTACAAAGCGTCTCGACAGTACGGTCACGGTCTCTTATTAGACCTATTCGCGTTGCTGAATTGATATACATGTATTATACTCCACGCGCACGGTGAAGGAATTACCTTTCTGACATAGCAGGATGAGGCTAAATTACAGGGATGCGTGTAATAACGTTCGATTTAAGCGAGCGAAACCGCCGCGTGGCAAGGCAGCAGCGCGAGGGGGGGGGGGGGGGTGGGGGGGCAGCCTCCGATATGTACAATAAAGTACATGTATGATGATAAATTATGCAGACAAAGAGAGTTTCTGACCTGTGCCCAGCTGACTGTCTCCATCCAACACGTGCTGTAGCTGCGTCCTGCTGATGTAGGGCAGGATCAGCGTTTTGCGGACACTCACTCCCGGCGCCACGTCACTCATCACGTGATTCACAACTTTCTCACACTTTTCCAGCTGTTCCACGGCCTTGCTGACCTTGTCAGCCACAGCTTTGTCTGTTGGGTTGTTGCCATGGATACCCACTGACTTGATCTCCCCGAGCAGGACGCACGTATTTGCGGTGTATGACGATGACGTCAAAGTCGCCCTCTCTCGCTGTGTGGCGGGAAGATCCCCGGGTAGCGGGAACTGAGCAGCGTGGGTAGCATCCAGCTTGTTCAGGTAGTCAGTGAAGTTTAGTGACGACATCACAAACATGGCTTCCTGTCGCTGCTCTCCTAGCGTCTGTAGACAGTACAGCACGTGCTGTTGGGCGAAGTCGTCACGTGAGTCGGTTTCTTGCACGTTGATTGGCTGAGCGACTGGATGCTGCTCTTGCGTCCACAGACTGTGCGTTGACGAGTGACTCCGAGTTGCTTGAGGTGTGTGTTGGCTCGTCTGCTGGGCTGATCCTTGAGGTGTGTGTTGGCTTGTCTGCTGGGCTGATCCTTGAGGTGTGTGTTGGCTTGTCTGCTGGGCTGATCCTTGAGGTGTGTGTTGGCATGTCTGCTGGGCTGATCCTTGAGGTGTGTGTTGGCTTGTGTGCTGGGCTGATCCGTGAAGTGTGTGTTGGCTTGTCTGCTGGGCTGATCCTTGAGATATGTGTTGGCGTGTCTTCTTGGCTGATCCTTGAGGTGTATGATGGCTTGTCTGCTGGGTTGATCCTTGATATATGTGTTGGCGTGTCTTCTTGGCTGATCCTTGAGGTGTATGATGGCTTGTCTGATGGGTTTGATCCTTGCGGTGTGTGTTGGCGTATCTTCTGGACTGATCCTTGAGGTGTGTGTTGAATTGCAGACATTGCCTGTGTTTGGTGTAAAGCTTGCTGCGGCGGAGTTGGCTGTTGCGAAGTCGTTGTTGTGGGAGATGCTTGTTTTCCCGTCGCATTAGTACTGTTAGCTGGAGGTGAGACAAACGGAGGAATGCCTGACGTCACAAGTCCCGGTAAAGGTCGCAACACCAGGGCCGGTTGCCCGGCAACAGTGTCTCTATCATACGGCACACGGTTCATGATGCAGGGCGGTACACAGTAAGTGCGGGTGTCAAGGTCACGGTATAGTGACGTCACCACGCGTCTCCATTCATTCTCCAAAGTCTGTCGTGTAGTCGCTGTGCTTGAAGTGGTAGAAGGTGTAGTAGTTACTGGTGAGGTGGTGACTGGGGTGGTGGTTGCTGGTGAGGTGGTGACTGGGGTGGTGGCTGCTGGTGAGGTGGTGACTGGGGTGGTGGCTGCTGGTGAGGTGGTGACTGGGGAAAGTAGTGCCGTTGAGCCGGTGACCGTGGCTGGGCGAGTGTGTCCAGTTTCCACATCTGATGCTGGCGGTGTTTCCGACATGTTTATCCCGGTCAAGACGTCACGAGTTGTCCACTGGCATTACATTACAGTACATATGGCGGATCCAGACAATGTAAGCACTTTGTGCACTGTCTGTGGTGAAGGTTTACAGACTGAGTGAGAGTCACGTGGTTAAGTCAGATTTTTGCTGGATTTGTGGATGCTCTATACATATTGTCGGTACCACGCATGACCTATGTTTGGCTGACACGTGTTCTCCTTGTCTTGGCTATAGAAATGCAGTGTTTGCTGGCGCCATATTGTGGTTTGATCTCCCGGGTAAACATGAAGACAAAGAGACATCAGGGGACTGTTATTTGTGTATAGACAGGTAAACACGAAGACAAAGAGACATCAGGAAACTGTTATTTGTGTATAGACAGGTAAACACGAAGACAAAGAGACATCAGGAAACTGTTATTTGTGTATAGACAGGTAAACCGTTACACCACCCGTTCATCGAACGGTCATAACTGAGGTTGTATCTTCAACAGGAAATATTTAAAAGGGAAACATCAACACAAGCTAGAGCGAGGTTTGGAACACACACACCACAC